>JAABLK010000335.1:0-33417 GCA_012295415.1 Phytophthora chlamydospora
AATGGGCATTGCCAGCTCGAAGCTCCTTGTAACTTGCCCCGGTAAAGCCGTCCGTCGACGAACCGCGAGGAAATGCGCCCCAAGCAGAAATGCGCGGCTGTGATCCCCATCCTGTGCCCAGAGCCGCGGCAAAAGCCTGCAACCCCGCGCTCCGTGCCTCGAGGCGGCGCGGCAGATCCAGTCACTTGCAAGAGTGTCGGGTGCACGATTTGCACACTGACAGTCGGAGACCCGTCAACGTACTTGGGATGAGTGCGTCGACGGGGTGACGTGCAGGATATCCTCTGTGACACATCAGCTACAGTATATTAATCCGCTGGTCCGAACTTGCCTTTTGTATGAATAGTGTCGTATCTATGCTTCAAGCACGATTTGAAGTGATTTGTTTTAAAGTACCCCCTCATTCTGCAACCAAGTCGCTTCATACAATGCCCAAGTGCTTCGGTGGGCACCTTCAGACCAGCTGAAAAGCCCTCATCGCTGCACACGCAAGGTGTCCGCCGCCCAAGGTGTACGTCACCACGGCAACTTGACCCCTGCAACACCGAGAGCTTTCCGCCACCTGCCTTGAAGATGCATGCCCAAAGCTTGCATTTCCGGCGTGTTCAATCGATGGCCTTGGCGACTCGCAATGCCCACACCGCTCAATCCGTCCCCTCAACTGGCAACCCGTGCAAGTACGTGACACCTTTGGTTCATCCAACAAACAACCGCCGGGCTTGGATCCCTTTGAGTCATTCCGACATTTTCGCCCGGCAGCTCAGGTCTCCTCTCTTCCTCTCGTCCTCTCCGCCATGCTGCGCTCGTTCTCGTCCCTGTCGGCCAAGCTGCCCATCCACAAGCTGGCCACGCGCGCCTTCTCCGGCTCCGTGGCCGACTCGCACCTGCTGGTGATCAACGCCGGCTCGTCGTCCCTCAAGTACTCGCTGTTCGACCTGCAGCCTGAAGGCGTGGGCGAGGCCGTCTTCTCGGGCCTCGTGGAGCTGTCCACGCCCAGCAGCAAGAACGGCCGCATCACTCACAAAACGCTGGCCACGGGCAAGAAGGAGCAGATCGAGCTGCCCCTCGAGACCCACCGCATCGCGCTCGAGACGGCCGTGGGCAAGTTCTTCGGCTCGGACCTCGAGGGCATCAAGGCCGTGGGCCACCGCGTCGTGCACGGCGGCGAGGCCTTCAGCCACGCCTCCATCGTGGACAACCAGGTCATCGAGGCCATCAAGTCCAACATCAAGCTGGCCCCGCTGCACAACCCTGGCAACCTGCTGGGCATTGAGGTGGCCACCGAGGTCTTCGGCCCGTGCCCGCAGGTCGTGGTGTTCGACACGGCCTTTCACTCCACCATGCCGGCCAAGGCCTTCACGTACGGCATCCCGCACAAGCTCTACGAGGACTACGGCGTGCGTCGCTACGGCTTCCACGGCACCAGCCACCAGTTCGTGGCCAAGAAGGCCGCCGCCATGCTTGGCAAGCCCGTGGAGGAGTGCAACTTCGTCACGTGCCACCTGGGCAACGGCTCCAGCATCGCCGCCGTTCAGAAGGGCCGCTGCATCGATACCAGCATGGGCATGACCCCGCTTGAGGGCCTCGTCATGGGCACGCGCTGCGGCGACGTCGACCCAGCCCTGCACGCCTTCCTGTGCAAGGAGCTCAACATGACCATCCAGGAAGTGGATACCATGCTCAACAAGAAGAGCGGCTTGCTGGGCATCTGCGACGAGAGCGACATCCGCGTCATCCAGGACCGCGTGCGTGCTGGCAACGACCCGGCCGCCACGCTGGCGCTGGACGTGTTCGCCCACCGCGTGCGGAAGTACCTCGGCGCTTACGTCCTGGAAATGGGCGGCGAACTGGACGCCGTCATCTTCACGGCCGGCATCGGCGAGAGCTCGGCCATGATCCGCGAGCGCGTGTGCAAGAACCTGGGCTTCCTGGGCATTGAGCTCAACGAGGCCAAGAACGCCGTGTCCATGATGGGCTCGGGCCCCGTGGAGATCCAGGCCGACAACGCCAAGACCAAGGTCATGGTCGTCAACACGGACGAGGAGCGCAGCATCGCCGAGCAGACGTACGAGATCGCCTTCAAGCAGTAAGTTGCTTGATGCGTTGGACCACCCTGCCGCCGCTGGCGTATTCTGTCGTCAATCATCAACCTTCGCTTCATTCTGTTGGCTCTGGAATGACACAGAGCAGCACCGAGCAGGGAGAGATGAAAAATATAAAATATGTTCCTCACGCGCGTCACCTTAAAAAAAATAACTGGTTGAATAAGTAACTTGTTGGGTCCTCCAACTTGAATGTAATGCGCGCACAACGCAGCTACATGCACTGGGTGAACGACTACGGCCGTTTGGATCACTGGAGGCATAGTGCATCACAGCATGTGGTTGGGTACAATGACCCAGCGCATGCCGTTGTCGTGGCGCAGCGGGAATCCATCGGGTCCCTGCTTCTCCTCGTTCTCCATCCGCTTCTTGGTCTTCTTCTTGCCCTCCAGGATGCGCTTTTTCTCGAAGAAGACGTAGGCCGTGCGGTACACCACGTTGGCGGCGCCAGATCCGGCGCCGCGCTTGAGGTTCATGAAGCTGCGCAGGCTGTTGCTGTTGATGTCGCCGAGCGCGCGCAGGAACGCCGCCTTGGTGACGAGCTTCTCTCCCAGGAAAAAGCTGACCTTCTTTCGGATCTCGTCGCAGTCGTCGTACACGGGCACGGTGCCGTCCTCGTCCATGTCGGGGATCTGCACTTCCAGAACGTTCTTGAGCAGCTCGTCGCCCGTCTTGGCCTTCTTGGCCTTGTGCTCTTTCTCCTCCGTGGCCTTGCGCTTCCTCTCTTTGGGCTTCAAGGCCTTGAGTTTGGCCTTCTCCTCTCTCTGCTTCTTCTCTCGGCGATAGAAGAAGATGGCCGCACCCTCGTACGTCTGGTTGTCCGAGCCCGAGTACGGGCCCTTGAGGTTCATGAAGCGGTAGTACGAGTTCGAGTTGATGTTGCACAGCTTGAGCCACGCCGTCTGCGTCATCTCCTTGGTGCCTAGAAAGTTGCGGATCTTGGTGCGGATCTGGTTGCAGTTCCACTTGGCCCACTCGGGGTTGTCCTCGTCGAACTCCTCTTCACTGTCCTCTTCTTCTTCTTCGTTGCTGGGGATCACGATGGCCGGCGGCCGGCCGATGCGGCTGGCCAGCTCGACGCTGCTAAAACTGGGCAAACTACCGCTGGCTGAAGAGATGAATGTAGCCGGCTGGATGAACGACATGGCCGGCGTCTCGCCAGCCTGTACGGCTTCGGCCACGGACGTAGCTGTCTCACTCAGCAGCGTCGCCATGTCCATCGTCACTTTCAACTTGGCGGGAGATTTGAGTTTGAGTGGCATCGGTCTTTACCCGCGCTTTTCCACCTATGTTATGTCATGACTTATGTTTTTCCACAGGGTGATGTGCACCACATGGTCTCATGGTCTAATGGCTGGCCAACGTTGTCAGTGTTGTTGCAGTCGCCAAGATGGCCAAGGACGGCAACAAGAGCGCGGCTTCGGGGCACGTGCACCAGAAGCAGGCGAAGAAGAACTTCGACCATGGAGAGAAACCGCAGGAGCAGGGCAATGTGGCGCAATTAGTGTCCCTGCTGTCCGAGGGCGTGGCCTGGTACGACGTGGAGCCCAAGCTGCGACCCAAGCTCAAGCACAAGAGCGAAGGTGAGCCGCTCCAGGCCGCGGACGAGCTGGTGCTGACGCTCAAGAAGCGCGCGCAAACGCTGCTGGAGACCGAGGTGACCCGCTACGAGGCCCAAAAGAGCGGCAAGATGTCGAGCGACGACAAGTACCTGGCCACCATGATGAAGTCCGGTACGCTGTCCGATAGGGTTGCCGCGCTCACGCTCACGTCGCAGGGCTCGCCGCTGCACTCTCTACTCAAAATCGGCCAGCTTATCACCATGGCCAGTAAGAAGGCCCGTCGTGAGAGTCTCATGGCCGTGGACTCGCTCAAAGACCTGTTCCTTAACAACCTGTTGCCGGACGAGGCCAAGCTCCGTTTCTTCCACCAGCACCCGCTGCAAGCGGCCCAGCACTCGGCCGCCCACCTGGTGCTCTGGTTCTTCGAGCACTGCCTCAAGACGGCCTACGCACAGCTCACGGGCGTGCTGGCCTCCGGCATGGACGACGCCGTGGACAGCCACAAGCGCGCGTGCCTGCGCGCGGCTAACGCGCTGCTGCGGGCCAAGCCTGAACAGGAGGCTGTGCTGCTGGCCATGCTGGTCAACAAGCTGGGTGACCCGGACCGCAAGATCGCCGCCTACCTGCACCGCATGCTGCAGGATCTGCTGCGTGAACACCCGGTCATGAAGCGCGTGGTGGTGGACGAGGTCGAGCGTCTGCTTACGCGGCCGAAGGTCTCGGATCGGGCCAAGTACAACGCCGTGCTGTTCCTCAACCAGATCTACCTCGACAGCGACGGAGTGGACGCCGATCTGGCCGGCCACCTCATCTCCGTGTACTTCGGTCTCTTCTCGAAGGAGGTTAATCGCCATGATGAAGAGAAGGAGAAGAGCAAGAAAGACGCCAAGGAGTCCAAGAAGAGCAAGAAGGCCAAGAAGAAGAAACTCGCTGGCCCGAGCTCGGAGGAAGCCATGGACCGCAAGCTGCTGAGTGCGCTGCTGGTGGGTGTCAACCGCGCGTTCCCGTACGCGAACGCCACGTCGGCCAACTTCACCGAGGAGATCGACTCGCTGTTTCAGGTCGTGCACCGCGCGCACCACAGCACCAGCGTGCAGGCGCTCATGTTGCTGTTCCAGGTGATGAGCAGCACCAACTCGGTCTCGGACCGCTTCTACTCTGCGCTGTACGGCAAGCTCATCGACCCCAAGGTGCGCGAGACGTCCAAGCACACGCTCTTCCTGAACCTCATCTTCCGAGCTATCAAGGTGGACGTATCGCCTGCGCGCGCTGGCGCCTTCACCAAGCGTCTGCTTCAGCTGGCCAGCGTGATGCCCCCCGCTTTCGCCTGTGCCGTGCTCTTCCTGTTGTCTGAGCTACTCAAGGTGAAGCCTCAGCTGCGCACATTGCTTGACCAGCCCGAGTCTGGCACCGCCAACGGCAAGGCCGCTGGTGACGAGCACTTCGAGGACGCCAAGACGGACAGCCCTGCTTTCGCGCTTGAGAAGGAGGACACTGACGATGAGGACGATGACACGACGGAGGAGGCAGGACAGGACAAGCTCAACGACGGTCTGACGGATGCAGAGCGGTCGGCCAAGGTCCTGGCTCAGATGTTCGGCGAGCCCGAGAAGGAGGCCAAGAAGTCCACGAAGGCTGCGGTTGTGAGCTTCGAGGATGAACCGGCCAAGGGAAAGAAGGCTGGCCAGGACGAGGAAGGCGGCTACGATGCCAGCAAGCGCAACCCACTGTTTGCTGGCGCCGAGACGTCGTGCGCCTGGGAGCTTCAGATGCTGGCCCACCACTACCACCCGTCCGTGCAGAGCTTCACGCGCCAGCTTCTGGATAAGAAGGACGTGGGCATCCAGTACTCTGGCGACCCGCTGGTGGACTTCACGATGCACGCTTTCTTCGAGAAGTTCGTGAACAAGAAGCCGCGTCACAAGGTGGCCGAGGCGAGCGGCAACAGCGGCGCCAAGGCTAAGAACTGGACGTTCGCGCCCATCAACACCGAGGCCGTTTTGCACGAGAACGAAGCTAACGTGGACGCCAGCGACCAGTTCTTCTACAAGTTCTTCAAGGAGCGCGCGTCGCGGGATGCCGAGCACGGCACGCGGCGCTCGAAGAAGGCCAAGAGCGATCGCGACGCCGACGCCTTGTCGGACGCGGAGGACGACGCAGACGACGAAGAGATCGATGCGTTCGCGCAGGAACTGGCCGAAGGCATCATGGAAGACGGCAACCTGGACGAGGAAGACCCTGACACGGCTGACTGGAGTGATCCGGAGGACGACGACGAGGAAGAGCCGACGCTGGAGGGCGAGGACGACGAGATGCCTGGATTCGCTGAGAACGACGGTGAAGAGGAAGGTGCTGAAGCAGAACAGGACGAGGACGATGAAGCGGAGGATGACGAGGACGCCTTCGACTTCTCCGTTATGGGCGGCATGGACGACGACGATGAGGTTCTCCAGGAGGAGCTCAAGGAGTTGGACGCCAAGAGGAAGAAGCAGACGCCGCCTAAGGCCGGCGACAAGCGCAACTCCATGTTCGCCAGCTCGGACGACTACGACCAGATCGTCAAGGAAGCCATGGCCAACCAAGCCAAGGGGTTCAAGGGCAACAAGTCAAAGAAGCCGCGGCGATCGTAAGCCCTTAGCTAAGCTAGCGTAGACTCGAGGCCAATTTAGAGATGTGTTCACTGCATTCGAAGTCCCATTGAGTCTGAGGCTAGTCTATACTGCACCGATCGCAAACTCTGTCAACAAAGCAAGTCGTCAAAAGCAGAAGCACCTGACGTGACTGAAGCGTCAACAGCAGCCCCACGTGACGAGTTTGTCGTTGCAAACCTTCCTGGTTTCTTGACGGAAGGCGGTGGATATGTTCTGGGCGTGGTGGTTTGCTGCTTGAGCGTCTCCCAATTGACTTCGGGGTCAGGTTCGCGCCCTTCTCTTCGGACTACAACCGGCGATGCTGCTGCATGCTTGATTTGACGAACAAGTGTGAGAATTTCTTGGGTAGACCGCATACGCTGGCGCGGTGACGTGCACTGGGAGGCAAACGATGAGAAGTCGTCGGTCGTGTCGATGGACGTGAACGACGCCGAGTCCCATACACCCAAAGTGGCTTCGTCCGTGGCCAACGTGGTCTCATTCATAGATGGTGACGCCTTGTTGTCTAGCGACACACTCTCGCGTGAGGCACGCGACGAGCCTAACAGAGCTCGAGCCAATGCCCTGCTCTTTCCGCTCGCACGCAAGCGAAAGCTGCTGTTGCTGTGAAGGCTGCTGCTTCGGCTAGCAGGGAGATCGCGTCCTCCACTGAATCCACTAAGAATCGAAATACCGTCGTCCGAATGGCACGATTGACACTGACGACTTGATGATAATGAGGGAGGCATGTCCTCGAACTTCTTGTCAAGAAGCTTTTCCAGAGCACGACAGCGGCGAGAGAGCTCTTCAATCTGTGCTTGTGTCTGGTTATCACCTTCGACTTGAGTGTTTTCCATTATTGTGTCACCTCCTTTCGCCGTTAGAGGATCCGTCTGTGTCTCCATGGTGTGGACAATTGGTGGGACTGCGCGCTTTGTTTCGTCTTCTAGTTGGCGCTTGTGCTCGGACCGTATTGTGCTGATGGCTCCCTCGTGCCGCTTTTCCAGTGCGGCCATCTCTTCAGGACGGAGTTCGTGCATCATCTGCTGCTCGACATCAGTTCTTACGCGCTCTTCGATCTCCTTTTCCTCCGCTTGCTGCGAAGCCTTCATCTTCTCGAGGGCATCCGCAAGGCCTTGCTTTTCCTTTATGTGAGCCACTTCCATTTCGTCGTTACCCTCCTGAAGCTGGCTGATTGTATCTTGAAGAACGCGTACCTCCCTATCGTGAAGCTCTTTAGTGCGCTCCTGCTGCTTCTTTAGAGCCTGGCACTGCCTCTCCAATGCAATTGCCCCCTCCTTCGCCTGTGTAATAACCTCGTGAGTATCTCGGTGCTGGTTCACAACCTGCTTTCGCTCAGCCCGCATAATTTCGAGTTGGGTTTTCAACTGCGCCGCGTCATCCTCGTAGCAGCGACAAGCATGATCGTACTTCGAGCATATCAAGCGCTTCGTTAGTACATGTGCATCTGGCTCAGCTATAGCAGTTGCAAGTGATCCTACCTGCTCTTTGGCTGCTGAAAGCTGGAACTCCAACGTTTCTCGGTCAAGTTTCTTCCGGTGCTCAGCCTCCGCTGCTGTTTGCTTCCACTGTTCTGCCTCATTATTCGCAGCACGTAGATCTTCCTCTAGCTGAGCCTCCTTCTTCTTGTACCTCCCTCTAACGAGCTTCAACTCCGCCAAGGACTCGTCCACAACTCGCTGCATGCGCTCGTGCTGATATCCCTGAACCTGCTGTATTGCACGATCGAAATTCGTCATCTGCTGCCGTTCGTGTTCATCCACTGCGGCGCTCATGCACGCAACTGCGTGTTCCAGTTCCAGGAATTGCTCGGCCACGTCCAAAGGCACGCCAGTCTTCAGTGCGCGGCCTACATGCCACGAAGAGAGCGACGGCGCGCCGTCTGTCACCTCCGCATCATTGTTCGAAGGCAATTGCGCCTCTTGGCTGCCCCCATCGCTGCTTTGAAGCCCATTAAGATGTGTCATTGCTGCCTGGAAATTCATCGTGGGCTTGTGAGAGTATTTCCTCGTCAGCAGCTCCAGTTTCTGCGTCAGTAGCTGCAGCCACTGCTTCACTGCGTCTTCCCGTTCATCTCTCTCCGTCTGAACTGCCACCGTTTGTCCAGCCATCTTACTTTCCTCTCTGACAGGAGTACGAGACGACCACGAACTCGCCACCGTCGGCGCGCCTGAACTCTCCGTCGACACCGCTCTCCCCCCCGCTGTCTTCTTCCATTTATCCTGGAAGTCGTTTAACTGCTTCCTCACGGCCTGCAGCTCCGAGCTGATCTCGCTCTGCTGGGCTAAAAGCTCGCTCTCCACCTGCTTCGCCCCCTGCTTTCCCACTGGAGACAGCGGCGTCTGCTCCTGCACGCGAGGAGAGACGCAGGGCGCCGGTTGGAACCAATTGGCACTGCTGCGGACGCTCGGCGCACCCTGGGAAGTATCCTCCAATCTGCGCCGCGTATACAATGAGTGTATCTCCCTCAGGTCGCGCTGTTTGTCTTCCGGAAAGCCTCCTCTGACGCGCTGGATGCGGTATACACGCTGGTGCTCGGTGCTGGCCACGCTACTGGCCGTGTCCAGGCTCACGTCGGCCTCCACGTCGCTCCAGTCGCCCGCGAGGCTACTGCCGGCTGCCTCGCTATACTCCTCCCAGTCCGGGAGCGCCCAGGACGCGCCTGTGGGGCCCTCTGCGTCGCGCTCGAGCGTTGCCATGGCGTCGCTTGACCGAGAACTAAACCCTAACACCCTAAACCCTGTTATGAATGAATGCGATTGGACGTAAATTGACGAAAATGGTTGTGATTGGAGAAAAAATCAACTTCAACGAGTTGCAGTCAGCTCAGTTTGTTCGTATTGGCAGTGTGGGGCGGCAGTGTGGGGCAGCAGTATACAGAAGCTTGTATGTACTCTCCGCAGTCACTCGTCGAACTGCGAGAACTGGCTGGAGGATGTTTTGAGGCGCTTCCGACGGACGGCAACGGGCGGACTGCTGGCGCTGGAGCCCACAGTGGTGACGCTCGTGGGTGAGGACAGCGACGCAACATCCATGCCAGCTATGTTGGCGGTGACGTTGGAGGCGCGGTGCGTTCCCGGTGGACAGAGGCGTTCGTCCTGAGCGTCCATCCAGTGCACTTCGTCGTCGATCTGCAGCTGAACCAGCAGCGACTTGACGGTGCTCAGCACGCGGGCGTCACGCCACAGCATGCGCTTCTTGCCTGGTCGCGTCTCGCCCACTTGCACCTCGTCGTTCACACGGAAGCGGCGCCAGTCGCGCACCTTGGAGTGCAGCGGCATGAGCCTCACCGATGTTCGGGCCAGCCACTCGTCCCACTTGGTGCTCCAGCCGCGGTAATGCACTTTGACCCGCGCGTCCGTGACGTCCACGATGCGAGCTTCGTACCACTTGCTGTCGGTGTCCAATGCGTCCACCAATTGGCCGAGCTTAAGCTCGGCTCTCCACAGCTCCAGCGCTTCTGGCGTCAGCTCCTCGCTCCTCTCTGGAGACGTCGGCGGCGAGTCTCCATCAGCTGGGATGCCGGAGTTCGGGAGGTGGTTGTGACCCGTCGCCGGCTCCTCCAGTGCGGCGGGATACACGTCCACCGCGAGTCGTCGACCCATGTTCACCACCTCGCGACGCACGGTCCAGTCGTAGCCGAACTCTAGGGCCAACGCGCTCCACACGCGCTCGCTTACAAGGCGATAGTCCACGTCCTCCATAAGTCCGGGCTGCAGCACCGAGCGGTTGCAGCAGCGGCAGCTACGTGAGGAGTCCACGATATCGGCGTTGGTCACACGCGCGTCGGTCGAGACGCCGCGCTCCATCACGCGCTGCCACCAGCCGCAGGACACGACGAACCAGGCGTCACCGAGGCGATAGCTTCTCGCCATCTTCGACCAAGATTTGACATGGATACAGTCCCGACGGTTTGTAACGTTAGCGGATATGATAGCAGTTAAGAAGGATAGATTATGGGCAAGAGCCAGATTTGGGTATGCCCAAAATCCTGGATTAAAGGAGACCCAGCCAAAAACCTGGCCACCACACACACTGTGACGAGCATGCTGGGCACGGGACTGCAGTGGCTGCGAAGGCAGCGGCGCGTGTTGGCGCTGGCGGAAGGCGCGCTGCGGCCGCATCATGTCGTGCAGAGCCGATATCCCGCTGTTGCGCTGCAGGTGCGGTGCAATGTGCTGCAGACGCGAGGCTTCGCGATGCCTGCGGCAATTCTGAGCCAGATGAAGCTGCTGGGACGCCGCTATGACGAGCTGACACACGAACTCTCGCAGTACGTGGCTGTTTTGCTGGTTAATAACTTGCTTAGTATATTGATAATGTGGTTACGTTGATTTGATGTAGCAATGACGGCAGCTTCTCGTCGGACAAGATCACGAGCCTGTCCATCGAGATGGCCGAGCTGGAGCCCAAGGTGATGGCGGTGCGCGAGCTGCAGAACCAGCAGAAGGCCGTGCAGGAGATGGACGAGATGATCGCTGAGCAGGCGGACAGCGACGACCCGGATGCGCTGGAGCTGCGCCACATGGCCGAAGACGAGCGGCGCGAGCTGCAGGAGACCATCGCCCGCCTGGAGGGTGAGGTGGTGCGCCTCATGCTGCCTCGCGACGAGGCCGACGACAAGAGCTCGATCTTGGAAATCCGCGCCGGTACCGGCGGAGACGAGGCCTGCTTGTTTGCTGCCGATATCGTCAAGATGTACCAGAAGGTGGCGCTAGCCAAGGGCTGGAAGTTCGAGATCATGAGCATCTCCGAGACGGATCTGGGCGGCGTCAAGGAGTGCGTCATCTCCCTCACGGGGCGTGGTGCCTATGGCCGCATGAAGTTCGAGAGCGGTGTGCACCGCGTGCAGCGAGTGCCGGTAAATGATGTCCGCGTACACACGAGTGCGGTGGCGGTGGTGGTGCTACCCGAAGCCGAAGAGGTCGAGCTGGAGATCGACCCGAAGGACCTGCGCATTGATGTGTACCGCGCGTCAGGCGCCGGTGGCCAACATGTTAACACCACGGAGAGCGCCGTCCGCATCACGCACTTGCCGACGGGCATCGTCGCGGCCGTGCAGGATGAGCGGTCGCAGCACCAGAACAAGGCCAAGGCGCTCAAGATCCTACGCGCGCGCGTGTTCGACGGCTTGCGCCAGAAGGCCGACGCCGAGCGCCAGACGATGCGCAACTCGCAGGTCATCTCGGGAGACCGATCGGAGCGTGTGCGCACCTACAACTTCCCGCAGAGCCGCGTGAGCGACCACCGCGTGAACGTGACGGTCTTCGGCATCGAGCGCATGCTGAACGGCGAGCTTCTGGACGACATCGTGGACGCACTGGTGGTGGACGAGCAGAACCACCTGCTGGAGCAACTTGAGGCGCCGCAGAGATCGTAGAACGTGTAGCCATGTTCCTTTTGCATAGAAAACCGTAGAACCCCTTCCTGCATCAACGTGCTGTCCATGACTTGCCGCCAAATGTCGGTGCGACGCGCGATGTTAGTGCCTTGAACTCGAAGGCAGGTGTTTGGGCTCGTGCATTAGCCAAGGCCGGAGTCACACGCAGGTGTCCGGTGTGTCTCCGCTCGTGGTGCGCAAAATCCAGCGCATTGTTGGGGTCGGGCGAGGAAGGCAAAGGGGGTGCATGAACAATGGAGGAAGGCAATGGCGCGTTTGAGTTACGCTAAATAGACTGCTCCGAAGCAGCAGTTTCGCTAGCCAACAATAAAATAATGGCGTGTGCTCACTGGGCCAGCGCGGCCACAGCGCTATGCCGCTCCTGGAAGCCAAAGGAGAAGCGGCGGCTGAAGCCCATGGAGACGCTGATGCTGCCGCGTCGCTTCTTGGTGAACTGCTGGTCGTGGCACTGCGGCTCGCGCTGCATGGAGATGCTGCGCGAGAAGCCCATGGCGGCGCGGCTCTTGGCCTGCTCGGCGTCGACCTCGAAGAAGGCGGCGATGCGCGCCAGCAGCGGGCAGCCGTGCAGGCGGCAGGTCTGCAGCTCTTGCGGCTTGCACAGGTTGAGGCGCATGGCCAACTTGAGGAAGAACTGGTCCAGCTCGGAAGCGCGCGCCTCCAGCTTGGTCTGCGTGAGCAGCAGGTGCTTCTTGGGGAACTTGTCCTGCTCGAAGCCCTCGAGGAAGTGGCAGTGCTCGGTGCACGTGCTGAGGGCGGAGGGCTCAGCCAGCGTCTTGCTGAGCTCGAGCCACAGCTCGCGGATCTCGCGGTAGCGCTTGGCCACCTGCCAGCGCGCGCGTCCGCAGGTCACTTGCAGCACGTAGAGCCACGTGCCGTCGGCCGAGAGACGCAGCTCGCCCACCTTGACCTGCAGCGTGGACAGGTCGGCGGCGCCGCGGAGGGAGGAGACGTCCATGGACACGCACTTGGATCGGGTCGCGGTCACCATGATGTGGAGGAGGGGAGTGGGGTGGATTCGGGGGCGAACAGCGAGGGAGCTCTGCGCTGAAACCGGCGGATTGGAGAGTGAGAGTCGCTCGTCAGACGCCGGTGGAGCAGGTTCAACATCGTCAGAACTGTAGAAAGGCGTGGCGGCGAGAGACGGGACGTCAGCTGGGCTGTGTGCCACACAAGTGGAGGTCATAGTGGGGCCCAGTGACTCACGGCAAGATGGAAGGGCTGGCTGTGATCGGCTTTGCTCTCCGCGCCGCTGCTCCGCCTTCAAGGCCTTAATTCAAGCGCGGCGACCACAGAAATCGATCATCGGCGGCGACGTCGGCGACGTCGGCGACGGCTATCCAAGTCGCCGAGGTGAAATTCAACGTCGATCGCTTTCGTTCGAGGCACCGCTCGTGCACTGAGTCTGTTTTC
This sequence comes from Phytophthora chlamydospora, assembly GCA_012295415.1. Taxonomy (NCBI): domain Eukaryota; phylum Oomycota; class Peronosporomycetes; order Peronosporales; family Peronosporaceae; genus Phytophthora; species Phytophthora chlamydospora. The sequence goes on from JAABLK010000335.1 coordinate 13,127, forward strand.
GCTGGATACTTGCAGTGCCGAAGCGTGTCCCACTCGCAAGGCGTCGCCAGTTTGGCAGAGACTCTGGCTTGGTTGGTCTCGATTCAAGCTAAAGTTTTCCAGCGCTGATTTGTGGTCGTGGAGGCGCTGGCCAGCCCGCTTGCCAGCCAAAGTGCCTGCACCACAACGGTCTCCGCAATGTGCGAACTCGTGTTCAGTCGCGCCCACTTGGCTGATATCCGAGCTCGACCAACATAGCGCACTCAGCTGAGCTCTTTGCTAAGGCCTGTCTTGCCTACAACTTCAGAGAGCACGTGTCCTTCTTTTTCGGCGCGGTCTGACCCTCAGGTGCAGCCACGTACCTGGAGGTCGCGCCCTCTGGCAAGCATCAGCGCTGCGTCTGACTGCTCACCCAGCTGGGCTGGCCACGCTAGTACTGCAGTATTCGAGGCAGTCCTCAAGGCCTACTAGTAGTTGATCTGTTCCATGATTTCGCTCCACCACCATGCTGATGATTCCCGTTGCATTGATTTCGCTGCTTCGCTTGCTTCTCCCGCTGTTGCAATCAAGACATCGCCCAAGCGGACCGATTTGTGACGATTGCGGGCGATCCTTCTCGATGGGGGCTCGGCTGGCACCGCCGGCCGCTTTGGCGCTGCAGATGCGCGTTTCCATCGATCTCCAGCTGGCGGGTGGTCTGGGCCAGACCACGCACGCACACCAGTTGGTATTCCACTGCAAAGCATTACATGTAGTGCTTCCAGGCTTCAGGCGGCTCCTTCACCTCCAGCAACATATCCATGAAATGTAGCCATCCATCCGCTCATCTTATCGCAGCTTTTCGACCATCGAAAGATCTTCAGGAGTCGCAGCGAAAGTCGAAGACGATGGCCTCCTCCTTCAGCGCGGCGCTGCAGGTCGCCGACCTCTTCGACGCCCAGGCCGCCGAGGCACCGGTTCACCGTCTCGTGTCGGTGCTGAACGCGCAGGCCGCGCAGATCCGCGAGCTGCAGGAAAGGCTGAGCCTTGTGCAGACCACGCAGCGTCAGACGCTCCACGACTGCCGCACTCTCCACGCGGCAGTGGAGCCGCTAAAGCCGCACGTGCAGACGTCAGAGCATGACGTCGCTGCGCTGAAGCAGTTCCAGGCTGCAGCTCAGACGCAACTGGAGGCGATTGCCCACCAGCTTCGAGCCAAGGCAGACCGTCAGGAAGTCCGAGATGTTGAACTCCGAGCGAAGACGAGCTCGGAGCAGCTCGCAAATGAGCTTCGCGGCGACTTGGCCAGTCTGCAATTGGTGCAGTGTCTTCAGACAGAGCAGAGCGAGCTGCACGAAAGGCTGGAGACGGTGGACAGACGTCTGACCTGCAAGATGGACAAGGTGGGGGAAATGAAGACGTTGAGGCTGAAGTTGCTTCATTTCACTGACTAATTGGTAATTGTTTTTGTGTATTTCCATTGCTAGTCGGAGGCTGCACGGTTGGGTGGGGTACTGGTGCAGATCCACGGCTTCCGGCCGGTGGTCGCGCAGCTGTCGTCGCAAGTAAAGAGCGTGCAGACGCAACAAAGGCAGCTCGAGAGCTCTGTTGCCCATCTTGGCGAAGAGCACCAAGCGCATCAACTGCAACTGGAGGAGATCCGGCAACACGCGGATGAGCTCGAGCAGCTGCTGGACACTGTCGAGGAACGACACCATCGCAGCATAGTGCCGCGGATGCAGCGGCTGGACGATTCAACCGAGCAACTGCAACGAGCCCTGAGTGAAGTCAAGACGGCAGCAGTCACGAGTGAGGCCGCACTACGTACGCTTTCAGCCAAGTTTCACTCGAGCGCGGGTTCATTTGCTACTCAACTGCAGCAACAGCATCGGCACTTTGAGGTTCGTGGACGAATGCTACGAATCTGGTATCAATCGTAGAGCTGACAGGTTTCTGCTGTCCCTTGTAGCACATTATCGGAGAGAAGGCCCCGCGACTGGAGACTGAAGCTCAATTAACGGACTTGACTTGTCAAATAGCCACAAAAGCTGCTGAGACCGCACACAATGCGCTATCATCCAGCATGAAAGATCTGCGAGCACGCTGTGAGAAGATACAGGAGCACGTGGAGTTAAGCACACGCTTCTTGGACTGGTTTGCGAGTCGTGGGGAAGCGTACGAACACAATCTGGAGCTCGTGGAGACTCAATTAGGTCGATTAGCGATGGCCTCGCATCCTCGAGACCGTGAGCCATTCGGAGGACGAGTCCGCTTTCCTCGATCGCCGTGAGACTTGCACATCTAACTCGTTGAACGCGAGATAAACTGCTGGAAGAGTTCTCGGAGAGAAGCGCGTTCGTCTTGCTGCTTCGAGCGTGCTGCTGACTTCTTGGCCTCTTTTGCTGGGGCGATGAAAGGTTTCTCTGGGGGTCGAATGGCTTGGCTTGGTGGGGCTGTTTCCTTTTGCTGCTCATCGAGCTGCTTCGTCAGTGCTGCAAGCTCAGCTTGGCGATGCTGTTGGACTTGTACGGTAACGCGCGATGCTCGTCTTACGGATTCGGGGGCCGACGTCCATGACTCTTGCTTGCTTTTTTTAGAAATAATCGGAACGAATATGGATTCGCGAGGAGTGACGAGTTGATAGCGCGTGCTTGTTGGGTCAGCGTTTGTCCCGTCGACAGCGAACTCTGGAGCTGGACTTCCAAGGTTCTCACTTTCCTGTTCTTGGTTGCCAATCAAGTTATTAGCAGCAGAAGGTGTTGAAAACCTTGGAGAATTGCCGTCCTTCCTGGTGGGTGGTCGTCGTGGAGCAAGAGCACGCGGAACAGTGATGGCAGACGGAACGCGAACGCTGATAAGCGTACGTCCTGATGGCGGGCGACTGCCGATAGGCAAGTTCTCATCTTCATCGCAATCAAACGCACTTTCGTCGTCAATGGCCAGTGCTACATGAGGGCGGACGCCATCGTAGATAATGCGTATCCGCTCCTGCTCCACCTCGTACAGAAGCTCGGTGTAGTCCTTCTTCATTTTGTCGCGGTAGGGGCGATCACCCAGGGAGACTGTATCACCACAAAATCGGAAAAGCTCGTCCATCGCTTCCAAGCAAGCGTTTGACGCGTGGTTGAGCTTTGAGAACAGTGCGTCTCGCTGCTTTTCCTCACGTAATCGATGCGTGGAGATCGAGCGGAAGTGACGGCGTGGGTCACTTGCAAGCATCTCGAAGTCCCACAACGAGTTCATCACGCGCTCTCTCCAGGCCACAGCGCCTTGTACCCGTTCCCAGAGCTGCACAGCCATCGCGAATTGGTCGTAGTGATCTGCGTGCGTGTACTTGAGAACCAGGTCCAGCTTTGTTTTCGGCGGCAAGTTGAGCTCGTTGAGCACGGAATCCATTCGACGCTGAAGATCCGCTCGAAGCGGGAGTGGGGCGTGACTGTAACTTTGATGCAGGTCGGAGCTGGCAAGGTCAGCGTGATGAGCAGATTGAGGGCGCTCCGACTGAGGCCGACTAGGAACGGGCGAACCAGGGGCTGAAGGATCCGCGAAATGCTTCTGCATGAGGACTTGCTGTGCCGTCTCCTTGTCCAGCAATTTGCTGTGTCTTGCCATGGTTGCTGTCGACTGTCTAGTCAGCAGAATATTCAACGCAGACTTGCGAGCTCGAGTGAAAGTTGCTGCTTTATCGTCGTCAAGCTGGTTACGTGAGGGTGAAGCTGGTGAAGCTTCCTCACCCGACTCTGGAACGGCAGGGATTTCTTTACCACTGAGCCAAATTACGTCGCTGTCTTCACTTGAAGCCCCTCCATGCTGAGCATCTTGCATAGGCGACAAAGCAGCAGATTTTAGTGAGGATTTCAGTGGTGAAGGCAATGTAAGGCTTTCCTTGGACGGCGACGACACTACTGAGCGCCTGCTTGATTGTGAGGAGAAAGAGGCACTGCGACGACGACCGCGGAGTGGTGAACCAGCAGCAGAAATGCTACCCAGAGCGCCGTTGAGTGACGTTCCGATCTCGTCTTGGGACGGAATGCTCCATTGTTCGCTCTCCTCCTCCTCAACCCACCACGATGTCTCTGAACCAGCGGCGACGGTGACAGCAGCACTTCCAGCATTGCTGCTTTTCCGTTCAGGACTTGGTAATACCATTTGATCGGAATGTGCACTGGAAGCGAGTCGGGCCCTCATGACGGAGCGCCGAGCATTCAACGTACGGTAGAATTCTCGCAGCTGATCAGCGAACTCCGCCGTTCCTTCGGCTGGAGCTTCTTGTGACGCCTTTAACGGGGAGGTTTGTGGCTGAGGTGGTTCAATAGACTCGTGGAAATGCTGCGTGACCCCTTCGTCTTCGGTCTCGGGGTTTTCGTAGTTATCTGGTACGCCCAATACCGGATCAAAGCTCGGATAATACTCGTGACGAGACCACGGCCCCTTTCGTGGAGACTGAGTGGAAGACAAGTAGTGCAAAAACTCCGTCTCGTCCTGCTCTTTAGAAGATGGCGACGACAATTCCTCCATGGCTCGTTGCAGTGCTTCAAGCGCAGCAGCTCGTTGCTCGGCCTCAAGACCAGCGCGATAGTCTCGTAGTTTTTCGTCCCTAACCTCGTGCCACCTTGCAATGTTGGCCTCCATCGCAGCAGTTGGCGCGGCTGTCGATGGCCGACACACCGACAAAGAATACCGAAACGTTCGAGCCAAGCGCCTTGCGATCACTGCGGGCGACGAGGATGGCCGTCGTGGTTGCAAAAAGCTTGAGGCTGATGGAAGTGCCGGTGGAACTGCCTTTCCAACGTTGAAAAACCTGTGCAAAAGTGCCTCAAAAGTCAATTTGGGTAGGATCAAGACCTTGACGCCTTCTGCAGACTGAGCGATCAGCGTTCGTGGCCAACGTTCGGAGTTGCGGACCATGCCAAGTTCTCCAAGACACGCTGGAGCTGAGATTGTTACACCAGTGCTCGGTGATGGACTTGCTGGACCGGACAAGGTTTCCGTGGCGTTGGACGAGATTATGGATCCATCCATGACTGCGATGAGCGCATCGATCTCTGCGTTTCGCGTGCACAGCGTGTCTCCTGAAACAAGCAACTGCCACTTCATAGCTCTGGCCACCTCCAACAGTTGGTCAATGGTTAGACTTTGTAACAATGGGGTCGTCATGAGTGTTGCTACCAGTGTGCGCAGGTGTCGAGCAGTCTCTTCGCGAGATAGAGCTGGCTCGCTCCAGAGAGGGTAGTTTTCACGACTTCGGTGATACAGGAATGCCGTCACACGCTCCTGGATCTGAGCGAGAGTTTCATCCGATAGTTTCGTGGGACTCACTGGTACCGCTTGAAGCGATCGCATACTGGCAGATCTACTGCCTTGCCATGTCTTCGCAAGTAGCCGCTCTAGCGCCTGCAACTTGAAGGCGTGAACAGACTTGACCTTGTCCAGTGCGGAACTGGACTCCAGTGCTTGTTGGCTCTGGCCTCCACGACAAGCTGCATCTGCTGGAGCGCTGGCTGCTCGAGTAGAGAGCGCCGCGTCCATTCCTCCCCATCCACTGCTCGTGACGCCGGCACTTTTCACCTGTCGGCGCAGCTGTGGATGCTTGTTGTCCGGTTTCTTGATGACACAGAAGCCAGGCTTGTTAACTCCGTGAATCTTGCTGGCTGGAACAGCAGATGAACAACTATCTGCTTGACGAATGCACTCGATCACTGCGTTGATCGTGACATGCCGCCGTAGCTCCAGCTTATACAGAGACGCCAACCGCACCACCTGTGCGTCTTGAGGGAAAACACCATTGGACTCGCTGCGTCGAACAAACGCTCGCACGAGGTAGAAAATCTCTTCCCCCAGCGCCATAGAAGCTCGGTGTAGACGGCGATAAGCCCTTCGAGCGTCCACAAAGCCTTGTGATGAACTGGAGTTGCCAACGCAGTCAGCGCTGGGCTCTGACGCCGCCATCAGCAGCAGTTGCCGGAATTGTTGTGGCTGGGAACGCATTTGTTGCATCAGTCGTGCGACGTGCTGCTCCAGTTGCTGATGCCACGGCGCCTTGGGGTCAGCCACTTCGACGGGTATCTTCTCCTGGCCTCGATCTTGCAGAATCCGCGTAACTTTCGCTCGGACGCTGGCCGGCATCTCGGCCGGAAGGAGCGGGTGGTCGCACTTGCGCTGGTCTCGCACGCTCGTAGCCATCCACGCCCCGGCCCCGTTCAGCGCACGTTGAAGCGCCAAGCTCGCCTTCTTGCCGGCATACTCGTCCCTCTCCGCCTCCGAGGCGTCTACTGCAGGCATTGGCGTCTCCATGAAGGTGCAATCAGCAAAAGCAACGTTGAGACGCAAGGCATTCACAAAGATAACCAAATTTAACCTTTCGACAGAGTGATGGTCAACCAGTTGCCTTTATGTGGACCCCACCAATATACCAGGAAGTATTCGCACGGTAACATGTCAAACACTTTCGAGGTGCTCTGAGCCCATCAAGAGACAGTCCGTTGTCCACTTAGCATTTTGGCTCTCGATGGCATCGCTTCACTCTATCGGCCACGACAAGCGCTTCATCGTCCCTCCGACACCTCCGTCATCACCGCGCAGTGCGCCTAGAGTAGGTGTATTGGCGCTCTTCTCGGCCATCGGGCTGTACGCGCTGGGCTTCGTGGTGTGGGGATTATGTGTTCGCGGCTCGTTGTCCTCGTCCTCGGATGCAACCAATGCCGTCGACGTGAAGCTGAGTCCATTGCTACTGCGGCAACTGAGAAAAAGACAGAGAGCGGAGAGCGCCAATACAAACGACAATGTTATGGTGGATCAGAAATGGATGCAGCAGCTCCTGAACGCCGATAAACCGCCGGAACTGCGCTGTGCGGGCTGGAAGCAGACCGACAGCTGCGACCTTCAGGCGACCGAGGTGCCCACCAAGAACCGAGGCTGTGACCAGTTCGTACGTGGAGGAGTGGGCGGTTACTGCCTCATGGAGGACGAGGCCACGGGGCAGCAGGTGCAGGTGATGCACACGGCGTGCGATACGCTGCACCCGAGCGTAATGCTGAGTTGTCGCCACGCTGGCGACTTTGTTGATTTCCAGTGGGAAGTGGCGAAGCTGGCAGCGACACTTGAAACTGAGAAGGAAGCTGCTAAGGACGTAGTGAAGCCTTCGGAGACTGGTGCGAGTGAAGGGATTCTGATGGTGATTTACCCCAAGTTGCTGGTCAGCGCGTACGCGTCGATTCGCGCGTTGAGAGCAGTGAATTGCACGCTGCCGGTGGAATTGTGGTACATCGAGGCTGAAATGGACAGTGGCAGTGGAGCGTCGCTGCTTGACGACATCCCCAAGAAACTACGGGAGGAGTACGGCCCACTGACGCTTCACAGTATTACGGACCCGAGGGTGGCCGGCTTCATGTCGAAAGTGTACGCCATCACACACACCGAGCTTGGGAACGTGCTGTTTCTAGATGCAGACAACGTCCCCGTACGGGACCCAAGCTACTTGTTTCAGACGCCCGAGTTCGTGAAAACTGGCGCCGTCTTCTGGCCGGATTTTTGGCATCCAGCGCACTCGATTTTCAACATTAACGAGGAATCTCTGCTATGGGAGCTACTGGGCATGCCGTACACCGACATGTTCGAGCAGGAGAGTGGCCAGCTCGTGATTGACAAGACCCGCAGCTCCGCGGCGCTGCGCATGCTTTCTCTCTTCGCGTTCCACGACCCCAACCTTTTCTCGAGGTACAAATTGGCACACGGAGACAAGGACCTCTTCCGCTTTGCGTGGCTCAAGACCAAGACTCCATTCCACATGGTCGCTAACCCGCCTGGTGTCGCGGGCACCGTTCGTGACGCCAAGTTTTGCGGCATGTCAATGGTCCAATTCGACACGGACGGAGAGGTTCTTTTCCTGCACCGCAATGCCAAGAAGCTGACCGGAGGTCTCGGCGCGAGCCGCAAGCCCGACGAGCAGATCTGGACGCACCTGCAGCGGTTCCGGTACCGCGCGGCGTCTCCGCACGACCTGGACGAGGAGATCTTCGAGACCTCCAAGCCCACGCTACCGCCGCACGACAAAATCAACAGTCCGCGTGTATCTGTGGGCAACCTGAAGATGCCGTACGCGCTGCTGCGCCAGAAGTACTCGGTTCAGATCTTCAACGGCGCGCCCGAGTTCGACGAGACCCAGTGGTGCTACGGCCAGTCGATGCTCACGGCGCCACGATACAAGACCATTGCATGGGAAGACACGGCTTTCCCAGAAGTGGAACGAAACCTGCTGCAGTACGCGAACGAGGCGGTGGCGCTGCTGCCCGAGGCCGCAGTGGAGCGCATCGTTCAAAGTGACCGCATCGAGGCAAGTTGAAGTGGAGGTGTCAGCAATCGCGTCTCTGCGTTTTAGCGTAAAATGTAGCTATTTATTCCATCCCTCGTTCCCTCTACAAATCTATCTGGGTCACTCCACACCACAGCCGTTCCTCAGGCATCCAATGCGATTTATCTATATCAAAGGATATCCCGTCGTATCGAATGCCATTCCGGTGTGCCATACGTATCCTCCAGCTGTGCACTGTGCAGCACTGCTCTACCGTTAGACACCCAAGCCATTATTGCCTTGATGCCGCCGGTACCTCGCGCCTCCGGGGCGGCTCCCCACTACCCCGTCACCGCGGATCTACGTCTGCAGGCCCACAGCTCATCAACCAAGCCCCCCATGCGTCGCTCGCCCTCGTCATCACCGCGCTCACAGCGCGCGGCCTGCGTCAAGCCGCTTCTCATGTACATGGGCATCGCGCTGTACACGGGCTGCCTGCTCTTCTGGTGGCTCTTTTTCAAGAGTGACGCCAACCGCGTGCGCATCTCCCGATGGAGCAGTACCGTACTCAACAGCAGACCCACGACCGCCAGCATGGCGCTGGACGAGGACGCAGGAAGTGACGCACTGCTCGAGACCTTCGCCCGTGGCATTGGTGCATCGACTCCGGAGCTGCTGGAGCTGCATCGTCGCCACGGTATCCCGGACCTCAAGTGTGTGGGCTGGAGACAGACCATGGACTGCGACCCAGACGGCCCGAGGGAGCCCAAGAAGGACTTGGGCTGCGGAGGCATCGTGCTGGCCGGCGCGTCGGGCTACTGTCTGCTGCGCGACGAGAACTCGGGCCAGGAGTTCCAGTCCATGCGCCTGAGCTGCACGTCGCTGAGACCCAAGACCACGTTCAAGTGCAGTCAGGCCGTGGACTTCGTGCGCGTCGCCCCGCAAGTAGACGCCATTATTGCAGCCAAGACAAGGGAGCTCCAGGAGCAGGCTGAGCCGGGCGAAATACAGCTCCGAGGCGCTGAGACGGGGAACGAAACGGCCGTGGAGCTTGCAGGACCAACGCGGGGTATTGTCATGGTTGTCTATCCGAAGATGCTGCAGAGCGTACACGCACATGTCAGGCTCCTCAGAGGCTACGGCTGCAAGCTCCCCGTGGAGATGTGGTTCTTGGAGAAAGAGATGGGCACTAACCCGTTAGATTATTCGAGGGTGCTGCAGTCATTGGTGAAGGACTACGGACCGGTGACGCTGCGAGGCATCTCGGATGACCTGGTTGTTGGATTTACGTCCAAGGTTTACGCACTGGCGCACTCCAGCCTGGACCAACTGCTGTTTCTGGACGCCGACAACGCGCCTGTGAAGGACCCGACATATCTGTTCGACACACCCGAGTTTTTAAACACGGGAGCTCTCTTCTGGCCGGACTTCTGGAACCCTGCCAACACCATTTTCAACATTAAAGCCAAGTCGCTCATCTGGGAACTGGTTGGGACGGAGTTTGTGGACATGTTCGAGCAGGAGAGTGGCCAATTGATGCTCGATCGAAGACGTACTGCCGTCGCTCTACACGTGACGCAATTTCTTGCCATGCGTCAGCCACGTCACTTTGAGAGGCTTCGGCTTTCTTACGGCGATAAGGACCTCTTCCGTTTGGCGTGGCTCAAGACGAAGACGCCCTTTCACATGATTGTCACGCCGCCGGCGGCTGCAGGCATGGTGAGAGCGAAGCAGTACTGCGGGATGACCATGGTGCAGCACGATACGCGTGGCGACGTGATCTTCCTCCACCGAAACGGAAAGAAACTCTCGGGCGAAGAGGACTTCGAAAAGGATCATACGTGGGGGCACATGCAGTCTTTCATCTTCCCCGAACGATTGGCATCCGTGGGTGCCAACCCTAAAAAGCGGTACGCGTACGTCAAGAAATACTACAACGTTAGTATCTTCCAGGGTGGAAGGCAATTCGTGAAAACCCGCATGTGCTACGGCGACCGCTACTTGAAGTCGGAACACTTCCGGCTTACGCCATGGGAAGAGCTCCCCTGGCACGACCTCGAGGACACACTGCTGGACTACGCCCGCGATGCCAGCCAGCTTTGATAGTTTTGCATCGATGTATTTTTGTTATTTGATTACGAGTGTAAAGTACTTGAAGTGGTAAGCTTCATTCTGCCGCGTATGCAGAATATCGACTTGTCGGTGTAAGGCGGCAACTTGCTGTGGGCGAGTTTATGGTGTAGATGTCTGTCAATACGATGACGAGAATTACCGTTTGTACCCGTCGTGCAAACACTTCAAATGCACCTCCAGAAGATTCAGTGAAAAAGTTCGAGCACCACTACATGTTCATGAAGTTGGGTTTGGGTCGTATGTAGGCAAAGCGTGAAAGTCGTATGTTGAAGTGAAGACTTGAATTCACTTTTGCGTTTTTACTCTAGGATCACACTGGAACAAATTCAACAGGCAGAGTGTACTCTATGGGCTTACAATTATTCAATACGTCTATGCCGTTTAGTGTCGGCGTTGTGGTTCGCTGGCAGGAGGCCAACAGCTTCAAGGGCGAATTGACGAACGTTGTTCTCTAACCCAGCGAAGCTGAGATTTCTGAATTCTTGGGCAACGAAATACGAATCTTCGTTTTTGCTCAGCTTCAGCTTCCCGAAGCAACTTTGCGTCTTTGGAAACGCTGGTTCAGCCCTGTAAGTGTCGATGATGTAGTGATCCAGGGTGTACGTGCTGTTGAACGAAAGTAGATGCGTCCAGATGACTGGGTCCGGGAGTCCGTCGCCCTCCGGGGCTTCTCTCTTCCTGATGGTCGCAAGCTTGCCCGTCAATTTGAATTGGTTTCGATGGAGAAAGAGCACGCTGCCCTCGGGGTCATGCTGAGCCATCGTCATGCCGCAAAATAGACCGTCGATCACTTTACCAGCTACGGCGGGAGGTGTCTGCACCATGTGAAAGGAAGCCTCAAGCTTGAGCCACGCGAAGCGGAAGAGGTCCTTGTCACCATGCGCCACCTTGAGCTTATCAAAGTAATTGGGCTGATGAAACATATAGAAGAATGCCAACTTCATTGGCACTGCGTGTCGCCGCCGGTCGATGAGCAGCTGACCGCTTTCTTGCTCAAACATGTTGGTATACGGCATGTCTAGCAGTTCCCAGAGCATGGACTTCTCGTGAATATTAAAGATCGAATGCCTTGGATGCCAGTAGTCCGGCCAGAACACTGCGCCTGTGGTTTCAAACTCTTCAGAGCTGAACAGTGGTGTAGGATCTCGGACCGGAAAATTGTCGGCGTCTAGGAACAGCACGCGGTCGAGTAAGCTGTTGTAGATTGAAAACACTTTCGCACCGAAGCCCATGGCACGAGTATCGTCGATCTTGTGGAAGGTGATGTTGACGTCTGAGTCGGCCAAATGCTTGAGTGGGGTGAGAGGTCCCGGAAAACTGTACAGTTCTTGAGGACAGTACCATAGCTCGATGGGCAGCTCGCAACCCAGCTCTCCGCGAAGCGTACGAACCAGTGCGTACGCACTAGCGACCAGCTTCGGATAGACTACAATCACGATGCCATCCTTTGGTAACTGGGCAGATTCCTTCACGACGTTCGGCAGCGCAAACCCTGGAACGAGAGCCTTCTCAACGGCTTTGCGTGCTTTCACCCGAAAATCCACGAACCCCAATGCGTCCTGACAGCGGAATCTAGCTGCATGAAAGAGACTCGTGCAATATCTCCGCATGACCCGAAACCGCTCACCGGATGCCGTGTCCTCGAGCTCGCAGTACCCTGCATCGGAGTTGTACACCGTCCTGCTGCATGGCTGGTCTCGTCGCGGGTCTCGAGCCCCGAACGGAGTGCAACCAAGTGTGGCGCGCCATCCAACGCAGCGGAATTTCCGTTGCGTCGAGTCGCCCATCGGCAGCGCCTTGACGTGCTCCAACTGCGAGTCATTGCTGCTGCTGGAAGATGTGAGAGAGCTGCTTGACCGGAACGGGGACAGCGAGGTGCTGGACCAAGCCGCCAGCAGCGACGCATAACACGTCAGGCTCAACAACAGCAGGTAGAACAACCAGCGACCTGCAGACGTCGAGCGGCCGGAACGACGAGCGGAGCCCGTGGCTGATCGCCATGCCATTCTGGTGTTGGGCCGAAACTGAAGCAAGAGCCAGGAGCTCCACGTCTGGCTCGCTGACGTGATATTTCTAACCCCGGCTCACATTTCCCCAATTTGGTTGGCTCACCAATAGCAAGTGCCCTCTGATTGGCTACTTTGTATTTTATTGCAACCTGGCTGAGACGCACTGCGATTATGGAGCCCGGGTCAACTCGGCTCCGCGCGGGCCCCCCACCGCCGCTCTCCAGTGCCTCGGAGGCGTCTCTACTACCTCGTCATACTGCTGCCAACTCGTCCAGATCCCGCAGCTCTCGTCGATGGCCGCGTATTTTGCTCTATGCCGGCGTGCTCTACGTCTGCGGTCTGCTGTTCTTCCTGCTGTACACTCGCCCTTTATCCCCATCTCCGTCCAACGATCTACCACTCGATCAAGCCTTCCACACCTCCCATTCCTCCCCCTCTAGCGCTGAATCAGATGCCGCTGCAATTGCAGCCGCAGAGGAGCACGCGCGCAGTGTCAAGATGTTGCCGCAGGGCCAGACGCAGCCTCGAAAGCTGCGCTGCATTGGTTGGCGCGCCACGGACAACTGCAGTCCTCACGGGCCGAGGCTGCCGCACCTGGATAAGCCATGCCACATGATGGTACAACACACGCGGTCCGGATACTGCGAGGTGGAGGACCGAACCACCAAGGAGAGGTTTCGCGTCATGCGAAGGTACTGCAGGAGCGTCCGCCCGGAGGCGCAATTCCGGTGTTTCGATGCGGAAGATTTCGTAAACTTCCCGCTGATAGCTAAGCAGGCTGTGAGCAAAGCGCTCGTACCGAGTTTCACGCTGCCGAACGTGGGGACACAGGGAGGGAGTAGGGGCATTGTTATGGTTGTATACCCCAAGATGGTGGCCAGCGCCTACGCGTCGATTCGAGTGCTGAGAGAAGAACTCAAGTGCCAGTTACCGATTGAGTTGTGGTACCGGAAAAAGGAGATGGAGGGCGCACCGGGGTCCATGGAGCCGCTACAGCAACTTGGTGGGGAAGGTATTTCCTTCCATGAGATTGAGGACAAGAAGGCGACGGGATTCGGCGCCAAGGTGTTTGCAATTTACCACAGCTTTTTCGACAATGTGCTGTTCCTGGACGCGGATAACGTGCCGGTGAGGGATCCGAGCTTTCTGTTTGACACGCCGGAGTTCAAAGAGACCGGCGCAGTATTCTGGCCGGACTTTTGGCATCCGAGACACACGATCTTCAATATTCACGGCCAGTCGCTGCTGTGGGAGCTTCTTGATCAGCGGTTTGTGAACATGTTCGAGCAGGAGAGTGGCCAGCTGGTGATCGACCGACGTCAACACGCTGCGCCATTGGAACTTGTCAAGTTCTACACCTTCCACACACCCAATCACTTCAAAACATTTCAGCTCGTGCACGGAGACAAGGATCTCTTCCGGTTGGCGTGGCTCAAGCTGAAAGCGCCGTTCCACATGATTGATGCGCCGCCTGCGGTGGCTGGCAAGGCCTTCAACAACACCTTTTGCGGGATGACAATGGTACAGCACGATGCAAGTGGCGAGGTTCTCTTTTTGCATCGGAACACTCGCAAGCTCACTGGCGAGCCTAAACGGCAATATGTTCATCTAAAGACGCTGGCTGCTCTTCGCGCAAAGAAGAAATTGCTGCTCACTCGACCCGGTGGACGGACCAAGCCCACAATGGAGGAGGTTGAGGAGGAGTTGCGGAGTGGCGCTGTCACGCCCTCACCGACACTTGACCCACCTGAAGCTGATGGATATGCCGATGCAGTGTACTGGACGCACGTGCTGTCCTTCCGGAATACTTCCAAGCGTATTCACTACATAATTGATGTTCATCCATCGCTCGACGGATTCACTAAAGGTCAGACTTGCTATGGCGTGGCTGATATGGTGGAGAAGAACGAACACTTCTACTTCCAAGCTTTCGCAAACTTCAGTTTTGCCGGTCTCGAGACGCAACTGCGTAAGTTTGCCATGGAAGCTGCACAAACGATCCAAGCTATCCAAAATCAAACAGAAATCCAGATAGCGACACAGACTCGAGACTAAGTTATGAATTACTCCTTATTTCCCAAGGAGACTGGCTTCCTGAGCGAAGTCGCGAAGCTGTCTCTCGATTTGACTCCATGGCAACTCTCCCCACGGCGTAAGGCGGGAGAAATCCGACTTGATGGCGTAGCACATGGGAAACTCCGGAAACTCCTTACTTTTACCAAAGATCCTGACGTGATAGTTGGTCGCCATGTATGCGTATCGCTCCGTGGCGTTTACACTCAATGGAGCGAGGTGCTCGGGAAACGCAAATGACTGCAGATTCGTCCAGACAGAAGTTGGAGATTCGCCGATCAGTTTCTTGCCATTGTGGTGCAGGAACAACACTTCTCCTTCCGTATCGTGCTGGGCCATGGTCATGCCACAGAACTTGCCGGAGTTGACCATCCCTGCTGCCGCTGGAGGTGTCGAGATCATGTGGAACGTTGTGTTCGTTTTAAGCCACGCCAATCGGAATAAATCCTTATCACCGTACACGAGATTCAGACGATTGAAGTGATTCGGATCGCGCAGTGCAAGCAACTGAACAACGTCCAGAGCAAGCGCTGCTCGTTGTCGATCAATCAGCAGTTGGCCGCTCTCCTGCTCAAACATGTCGACGAACGGCGTGCCCACCAGCTCCCACAACAAAGACTGCTTGTTGATGTTGAAGATGGTGTTGTTTGGGTGCCAGAAATCCGGCCAGAAAATGGCTCCCGTCTTCTCAAACTCGGGCAAGTTGAAGAGATACGTCGGATCTTTGACCGGAGCATTATCCGCGTCAAGGAACAGCACCTGATCGAGCTCCGAGTGGGCCAGCGCGAACACCTTCGTATTGAAACTGGCCACGTCTTCCTCGGCGATATTATGAAGTGAAACTGGTCCGTGTTCGTTGACTAACGCTCTCAAAAGAGAGGATTCGTCGAGAGGTTTGCTCCCCATCTCATTTTCAAGATACCAGAGCTCAATGGCCAGTGTGCAGGCATAGGATCGAAGCAGTCGGATAGTCGCGTACACACTCGGCAGGACGTTGGGATACATAACCATCACGATACCCTTCGTAGGCTCGAACGCCACCTCTTCTTCCTGGTGGTGGGTGTTGACCTCTTCACGCCGTTCAGCTTCGATCAGAGCGTCGATCTGTGGTGCCACACGCGCGAAGTCTGCCGATTGTCTGCAGTTAAATGTCACCTCACTCCGTAATGATGTACAAGAGATCAGCATGACTTGCCGCTCTGCCCCAGTTGCTTCATCGCGCACCAAGCAATACCCGGAAGCTCCAGCCTTGATGTTCGTACTGCACCCGACGTCGTTTTCAGGCTCCCGTGGGCCGTCAGGGTTGCATCCCCCCGTTTGATGCCACCCTAGGCACGTGAATTGTGGGATGCCAAGAGTTGAGGGTCCATTGCTCTCCAGAAAGGTCTGAAGCAACTGATCAGCTGGCACTTTCGCGTTGAGCTTCGTCCCGTTCACCGGAGAGGAATCCCGTGTTGAGTTGAGTCCTGTTTCTCTAGCACCAGCTTCGTGTTCGCCATTCGTTCCTCCAAAAATTGTGGTGTTGCTCACAACGCGCGACTTTGTTGGACCCGGGCTATCCGCTCGAACGTCATCAGAAGATGCACTCGCTTCGTCCGCCAGCACTTGAGTGGTGTTGCTCTCTGCTCGAGGGCTCAGATCCTGAACTCTTGTCATTGAGTCGGATCCCTCTCTGGTAAGCGTAAAGTTGCCCATTTCCGAGTCGGTCGTCGCGTTTTGAGCAGCATCGGTCTGCAGCAAGTGAAGCTGCTGCTCTCCTGAGGCGTTGAAGGTCTGCGTATCGGACCATACGACCACCAGCACCAGTTCACAGAGCACGATGCTGGCAACCAACCCTCGTGCGATCCAGCTTCCAGTAATTGAGGAGAACTGCATCGAGCCGAAGAGGTGGCGGCTCACA
This sequence comes from Phytophthora chlamydospora, assembly GCA_012295415.1. Classification (NCBI taxonomy): domain Eukaryota; phylum Oomycota; class Peronosporomycetes; order Peronosporales; family Peronosporaceae; genus Phytophthora; species Phytophthora chlamydospora. The sequence continues at coordinate 29,490 of JAABLK010000335.1, forward strand.
GGATCTGAGAAGGCACGTAGCGTCCACTCGTTAACTTAACCTCGTAACGAGAAAGCATATGAAATGGAGGAAGACATGATCGAATAAGTTAGTGTACATGGAGTTAGTCTAGTTCTCAAGGGCGCCTGCCTCCTGGGCGAAGTCGTGCAGTCGATCCTCGAGGTCTTTGTAGGGAAGATCATCCCACGACGTCGTGCGGTAGTGCTCCGACTTCATCTTGTTGTCGCCGTAGCACATCGGGAAGCCTCGGAAGATGCCACCGCCGAAGATCCGCACGTGGTAGTTGGTCGTCATGTACTGGTACCGTTCTGCGGAAGCGAGGTTGTCCGGGAACACGAACGACTGGAGGTGCGTCCAGACCCGAGTTTTGCTGTTGGCGTCTTCGGCGATCAGTTTCTTACCGTTGTGGTGCAGGAACAGCATCTCGCCTTGCGGGTCGTGCTGTACCATTGTCATACCACAGAACTGGTTGCCCTTGACCATTCCAGCTGCCGCTGGAGGTGTTGGGATCATGTGGAACGAAGTGTTGGTCTTGAGCCAGGCCAACCGGAACAAGTCCTTGTCTCCATGCAGCAGCTTGAGACGCTCAAAGTGGTCGGGTTTGCGTAGCGCCAAGAACTGCACGATCTCCAGGGCTGCGCCAGCTCGTCGTCGGTCGATGAGCAACTGGCCGCTTTCCTGCTCGAACATGTCGACGAACGGCGTGCCCACCAGCTCCCACAGCAAAGACTGCTTGTTGATGTTGAAGATGGTGTTCACAGGGTGCCAGAAATCTGGCCAGAAGAGCGCTCCAGCGTTCACGAACTCTGGCGTTGTGAACAAGTACGTCGGGTCTTTGACCGGCGAGTTGTCTGCGTCCAGGAAGAGAACCTGGTCCAGCTCTGAATGTGCAAGTGCAAACACTTTTGTGTTGAACCCGTCGACGTCTCCTTGAGGGATCCCTTTCAGCGAAATGGGTCCGGACTCGTTTGCCAGCAACTGCAGCAGCCGCGACTCATTCATCGGGTTGTTCCCCATCTCACTCTCAAGGTACCAGAGCTCCACTGTCAGCGAGCAGCCGTACGAGCGCAGCAACCTGATCGTGGAGTAGACACTGGCCAGCAATTCGGGGTACATGACCATGAGCACGCCGTTCTTGGGCTCTATAGTCACCTCCTCCACCCCCTCCTTCTCTTCACGCCGCTTGGCTTCGACCAATGCGTCAATCTGCGGAGCCACACGCGCAAAGTCTGCAGCTTGACGACAATTGAAGCGCACTTCGTCCCTCATGGACGAGCAGTTGACACGCATGACTTGCAGTTCTTCTCCTGTGGTCTCGTCGCGCACCAAACAATATCCAGAGGCTCCGGCCTTGATGTTCTTGCTGCAACTGGCGTCGTTGTCGGGTTCTCGTGGGCCATCAGGGCTGCAATCGCCCGTTTGGCGCCAGCCGAGGCACGTGTAGTTGTGAATGCCCGAAGTGGAGGGTCCTTCGCTGTCCAGGAAAGTCCGCAAGAGTGTCTCGGAGGACTCTTGGGAAACCGTCGTCGAGTTCACGCTGGACGAGTTGACTGCGATGGCGCTCTCGTTCACGTCGACGTTGCTGCGCACTAACTGCAGATGCTGCTGCTGTGCTTGGGCCGTGGTCGCTTCGAGGCTCTGGAAGTGGTTCGTGTCGGTCCACACGGCCAGCAGCAGCAACGCGTACAGCAAGACGCTGATTGCCAGCACTCGGGCCAGCCACCGACCGGCGATGGAGGAGCTCTGCTGCTGCATTCGTTCTTCTTGTGCCGGGGCAGCCAGCGAGAAGCGGAATGGCTTGATCACGAGACTCCATGTCCGGCACCGGGCACTTGAAACTCAGGGATCGTGTCGCACGCCAGTTGATCGTCGTGGCACTGTCCGGTTTTGTACCCTAAAATGACATCCATCGGATGAGCATTGCTATCCCGTCTGCAGTACAGTAGTTGATCCGCTCGCTGCTCCGCACTGCGCCCAGCTATGGACATTGCAGAATTGTCAAGTCCTCGACGAAGATGGCTGCTGCGCGTGCTGCTGGTGGTCGGTTTGGTCTACGGGTGTCTGATGCTGCTGTGGTACAATAGCCGCATCGCTGGTCTGGCTTCGACCACGAGCCGCACCTTCCGTCCAAAGCTCGGCGAAGTGGAGGTAGTGCCTGTCACCAGGAAGCCACGACCTGTACGCAAGAAGAAGCAACTCCCGAGACTCATTCTGTCGCCGCAAGGACGCGCCGCAGTTCGCAGAGAGGAATTGGCCAAGGCCAAAGTATTGGAGACCGTGGCCCGTCTCAACGAGACCAGGACGGACGCCCCGACGGAAGACCCACGCACGGTAGCAGCTCGACAAATGGAGGAGGCTGAAGCTCATGCCAAGACGGTGAAGAATTTCCCCAGGGGTGAAACGAGGCACCGCTCGCTCCGCTGCGTAGGCTGGAAAGCAACCGGTGACTGCAGTCCCAACGGACCCCGGACCCCCGACAAAGATCACTCGTGTATGACACGCGTGCTCGCTGGAGCTTCCGGCTACTGCGAGGTGGAAGACACGGATTCCGGTGAAAGCTTCCGAGTGGGGAAGCGACATTGTAACAGCATCCGACAGGAAGCCGTGTTCAGGTGCTCGGACGCTGTGGGGTTCGCCAACTTCCCATTGCTGGCACAGGAGGCGGTGCAGAAGGCGCACAAGCCCGGGTTTGCACTGCCGAATGTGGGCAAAAGTACGTCGAATCCTCGAGATGGCATCGTCATGGTGGTGTATCCGAAGCTCCTGGCTAGCGCGTATGCTACGATCCGCGTACTGCGTGAATTAGGCTGCATGCTGCCAATTGAAATCTGGTATGTGCCCAGAGAGATGGCCAAACATCCTGCAGCTCTGGAAACGCTTGAGCAACTCGCGCGTGATACGGGGAACAACTCGTTTCGTGAGGTCACAGACGTTCACGCCAAGGGCTTCCGAGTCAAGGTGCACGCCATCTACAACAGCTTCTTTGACCGCGTGCTGTTCCTGGATGCCGACAACGTGCCAGTACGGGATCCAACCTTTCTGTTCGAGCTGAAGGAGTTCAAAGAGACTGGCACTGTGTTTTGGCCCGACTTCTGGCATCCCACGAACTCGATCTTCAACATTCAGCCAACGTCACTCGTCTGGGAACTGCTGGACATCCCCTTCGCCAACATGTTCGAGCAGGAGAGCGGCCAGCTTCTTGTGGACAGGAGAAGACACGCCGAGAGACTGGAGCTCGTGCGGCACTACGCCTTCCAGCGATCGGACTACTTTGACCGGATGAAACTCGTCCACGGCGACAAGGATCTGTTCCGTTTGGCGTGGCTTAAACTGCTATCTCCGTTCTACATGGTCCAGTCTCCCCCTGCCGTGGCAGGAAAAGTGGTGAATGGCAGCTTCTGTGGCATGACTATGGTACAACACGACACCCAAGGCAACGTGCTCTTCCTCCATCGAAATTCAAACAAGCTGACGGGGCTGGAACGCAGTGGAGCAAGCGACAAGATGGCTGAAGCTGTGCGGCGGGCAAAGGCGAAGCTAGTGAGCAAATACCCAGAGGGACGCAAAACGCCCAAGCTCAAAGAGGTCCAGGACGAGTTGAAGGCGTTAGAAGCCATGCCAAGAACACAGGGGCCAACAAAGGCTGATAGCTACCCGGATCCAGCCATTTGGACGCACTTACTGTCGTTCCGCAACACATCGCGTCGTGTAAACTACGTTATTGAGACGTACAACGCAGACCCCGAATTCCCCAAGGACCAGAACTGCTACGGAACGCGCAAGTTGGGGAAGAACCCGAATTTCTTCGTCCAGCGGTTTGAGGAGCTGAGCTTTTCAGGTCTCGAGACGGACATACGGCGCTACGCGATGGAGGCAGCAGATTTACGGCAGCACAAGCTGGACAACCCGTGAATGACGAAACACTCTC
>JAABLK010000336.1:0-33396 GCA_012295415.1 Phytophthora chlamydospora
GTCTCCGCTGCTCGAAGCCTCGTCGAGGTCCATCCGCAGCCGCTTGAACGTGAAGTTAAACCGTGCCATGATTCTTCTCAAAACTCAAAACTCAAAATATGGATCGATCGAGTCCCTTCCCATCACGTTGCCGAGACAGGAATCAAGCGAGAAAACAACCTGGCGAATGAGAATTCGTGCAGGATGAAGGATCAATACCAACTCAAGAAATACTTGGCCATTTCCACGCCGTTTCTAAGCAAGCTGCACGCCTTGGTCAAGTTTTTCTAACGTTTTTTTTTGTCTGCTGTTATTTGTCCACTGGGGCTGCATGCTAACTACGCAGAGCACTGTCTGTCTAGCTGCATCCGTGCTGCCCGCCGGTCTTCTAGGCGTCGATGGGGACGATGTCCGTGACGCGCAGCACCGTGACCTCGCGACGGAAGCCGTTCCAGCGGCGGTAGTTCTTTCGGCGCTTCTTCTTGAACACGTCGATCTTGGCGTCAAGCGTCTGCTCCTCCACGCGGGCGCGCACTTTGGCGCCTTCCACAAGCGGCCTGCCCACGATCGTCTGGTTCACGTTGCCCAGCAGCAACACCTCGTTAATGTCGTAGATCTCGCCCACCTTGGCGTCCTTGATCTTCTCGGCGATCACCACGTCGCCCTGCGTCACCTTGTACTGCGTGCCGGCCAGCTTGACCACGGCGAAGTAGTCCTCGGGCTTGATGGCGTCGGCCGTCACGGGGTGGTCCACCACGGAGAACTTGGGCTGCACCGCTGCCACAGCAGGGACCTCGGGGGTTGCAGCGGACGCGAAGGCGCGAGAAGAGAGCGGCGCCGATCGCCGGGCGCACGCGCGCAAACTGCGGGTCAGAGCCAGAGACGCCATGCCGTATCGCTAATGGGGACTGGGGCGCATTTGTGTGGCGCAGAGTCTTGGTACACGGCGATTGGTCCGCTTTTTCCAGCTAAAACATTTGATTGGCGGAAGGGAGCATTTTCGACCACTAAACTTGGTGTGGCAGAACATCACTCACAGTCGCCTCGACCTCCACCTGCCAAGCGGCGGGTTTCCCCCACATACAAACCGAGGGCGAGACGACCGACGTCCGCGCCTGCAGTCACCTGGCCCCGCGTGCCGCTCTCCCTAGTACAACAGCGTGGGGCGTCAGAGAGTCAACCAAGGAAGCCGAAAAGCCCATGAAGACGGACAAGACCCCCGCCAACAGAGGCAAGAGCAGCAGGAAGAAGCCCAAAGACGAGCACTTTGACGACGTGGACAAGAGGATACAGATCCCCGTGGCTACGCGCATGAAGATGCAGATGAACCTCAAGATGGGCAGCGCCACCAGCGCGAACAGTGGCGAGGACACGCGTCTGCTGCGCTCGGGCATCGACCAGTACCGCTCACTGCAGCAGCTCAATACGTCGACTCCCCGGAAGTCACGTGGCTCGGCCGAGCGCGCCATCGAGCGCGCCCTGTCGCTCATGGAGCGCAGGCAGTTTGCCGCAGCCGCGCCTTACTTCACGGAAGCGCTGGAGCTGATGACGTCTTCATCCGGATCTCCGGTCAATGAAGTAACCGCCAGCAACTTCAGCACCGTCAAGCTCTTCCACCAGCGCGGGCTGTGCTACCTGGCAGCCAAAAAATTCAAGCCGGCAATCGAAGACCTGTCAAAAGTGATGCAAATGACGCCAAAAAGCGCCGAGCTGTATGCCAAGCGCGGCAAAGCGTATGCGGCTTTAGGAGAGCACCACGCTGCTATGCTCGACTACAACGAAGCCATTAACCTCGCCGCCACCCAAGGATTACTAAACGACTGCGGCAACATGGAGAGTGATGGTCGCACGTCAAGTAGTGCAAGTCTCGTGCAACTTCGCGGCCTCTACTTGGCCCGAGCCAAAGTATACAAGGCCATGAACAACATTACCCACGCTCTGGGCGATCTGAGCCAGGCGGAAAGCTCCGCCGGCGGACACCGCGATTTGGAATTGTTTTACGAACGAGCCCAGCTGTATTTACAGTGTCATCAAGACTCATTGGCACTGAAAGACTTTGACAGGTATCTGGAGTTGCAGGAGGAAGCGGAAGAGAACAGGCACTTTGATGCTTCCGGGGGCGTCGGTGGACTCGCAGGTTTCGGTGCGCCAATGGAAATGGAGGCGGAACCCAAAGCTCGGATGCTGGATGTGCTGCTGGAGAGAGCCAAGCTGCTGCAACGCATGGCGCTGGAGGAAGACGCTCGAGAACGGAAAGACGTGGAGCTTCAGGCAGTAGAACAGGGTCAGAATCCCAGAAAACCCGAGAAAAGTGGCGTGAAAGCCACGTATACGTCGGTCCCGCCGAAACCCGAGCCGTATCGGGGGATTGAGTCTCGGCGGCTGGAAAAGCGGGCGCTGCATGACTATACGAGGGCGTTGGAGCTGGATTCGAGCAATGCAGAGACGCTGCGACTGCGTGGGGAGTCGTTGATGCATCTCGCACGCTACGACGACGCGCTGGCGGATTTTGCCACGGCGCTGGAACTCGATCCGCATGATTTCCAGGTTTGCATGGCTCGCGCGAAGCTGTATCGGCAACGAGGGGACCTGAACGGCGCCGTGGAAGAAGTTACGGCGGTATTGCGTGTGAACGGCTTCTTTATCAACGGCTTGAAGCTGCGAGCCCAGCTGTATGAGGAGCTGGGGGAGATTGCGAACGCCGAGGGGGATTACTCGTCTATTATCCACGCGCATTTCGACAAGCCTGGCCTCGAAGACGCCGCTGCTAGTGGGAAAGTTACGATGGAGCTCGCGTCTGGTGGTACTGTAAATCTCGGTGGGAAATCATCGACTTTGGCAGGGAAAACCGCCAAATCGAGGGGCAAAATCACGAGTGAAGTGGCAGCGCAGGCGTTACTCTGTCGGGCAAGGTTACGTATGGCAAGCGAGCAGTTCGATGCGGCGGAAGAAGATTACCAGGCGATCTTGAAGTCGTTTGCCAACAACATGGAAGCCCAGTTGGAACTGCAGGAGACGCGGGAGCGGAAAGTCGCCGTGGAAGAGAGGAAACAGCGCGAGGCTCTGGCGTGGCTCGAGCAAAATGCCGATGAACTTGATAACGCGGGCGTTCTGAACGCGAACGGCAACGCGACGTCCGGCAAGAGCAAGAAGAAGAAGAAGAAGAAGAAGAAAAAAGCCAACAACAGCAACGCAGCGTCCGAGGCGAACGCAAGCGGGAAAGCTCCTGCTGGGTATGTGCTGCTGGAGGATGAAGAGGAGTTGCTGCAGCAGCGACAAGTAGAAGAGCAGCGGAGGATACAAGAGGAGCAGAAGCCAAAGCAGGTGGCAAGTGAGAAGATTGCTGCTGAAGAGGTTTCGGAGCCAGAACAGGGAAGCAAAGGGGCTGAGACGGAAACGCTCGTGGATAGTGAGGCCATTGAGCTGCAGACTACGGAAGCCGAGGCAGCAGCGGGACCGGAAAGTAGCGTGTCGCTTGCTCCAAGCGATGAAGCGCCCGATAGCGACGCTCTTGAGAAAAGCGAGATCGCTGAGATGCCGGTTGCTAAGCCTCCGCCTCCGGTTGTTGTGGCGAACGTCATGACTCGAGATGAAGCGTGGGAAAGCATGTGGGACGAGGAGGCCGATGAGCCCTTGGAAGCTGGCGCCGTGAGGATACACATCCGAGCGCAGTCGGGCGATGTGGTGGGAGACGAGGCTCGGGAGGCTTCCCCGAGCGTCGAGGACGTTCCGGTGGAGGAGTCGGGAGAGGACGAGGATCCGACGTCTAGCGCTGTGGAGTTGCCTGCTGCTGACGTTGACGACGAAGCAAGCGGCGCAGCGAACGACGAAGCGTCCGGAAGCAGCGACGACGGCAAGGAGAAAGCCAAGACAGTGCTGGTGGACGAGAAGTACCTCAAGAAGCGCGAAAAGCAGTTGAAAAAGCTGCGCACGAGCTTGCAGCACGCGTCCGACGAGCGCGACAAGACGGCAATCGACGAGGCCTTAGCTCGTGCCGAGCGTAAGCAGATGAGCGACGCGCTGGAGGACGACATCAAGCGAGCTCGCGGGGTGCTGGCCGACATGGCCGCGGAAGCCCAACGCTCACGAGAAGCCCTACCGCCCTCTGGGTCGACGACGACTCCAGCTCCAACAGCTGAGCACGGACGAATGCATCTACACGCTGTGACGCCGACGACGTCTCCTTCCGGCAGCTCGAAGCACCCGTCGCTGGTGATCCGACCCATTGCGTACGGCCAGGCTTTGCAGGCTGCCGAGCAGCATCAGCAGCAACTTCGAGCTCACCAGAAGCTGATCGAGGAGAAAGACGCCGAGATCGCACAGCTCAAGCTGCTCTTAGCGCAGAAGGAGAAGAGTGTCAGTGCTACAGCACCTCAGGAAGACGGGGAGACTCGCGTCCAAGCGAAGACGGCAGCTTTGACACGCCGCGTGACTCGCTTGCGCACGCACTTCCCTGCTCAAGGCGCCGCTGCACGGCAAGCAGACACGCTGATCGAGTGGATGGGCCCTAGCGAGGCGGCCGACCGCGTTCGGCAGCAAGTGCTGTCCTTCGTGCAGCGGGTCATCACTGCGCACTTTCCTATGGCCGCAGCGCCGCTGTTCTTCGCTACGGGGTCGTACCCCATGAAGACGTATCTGCCGGGCTCTGACCTGGACATCTGCCTCCTGGTTCCTCAAGAACTGGAGTCGTCGTGGTACTTCATCGTCACGCAAGCGCTGTGCATCGCCGGAGGCAGTGGCGGCGCAGGAACGGTACTGGATATCGGCAATGCGGCGAGCTCTGTGGACGGCAGCGGCAGTGGCTCTCCGTCGACGCCTGGTGGCGGCGCTGGCGCCGTAGGAAGCAGCGGCGGCGCTTTGTTGCTGACGAATACGGTGCGCAACGTGACGTTCATCAACGCCGACGTCCGCGTGGTCAAGTGTACGGTGGACAACATCCCCGTGGACTTCACGGCGAACCGCGTGGGGGCGCTGGGCGCCGTGCGGCTGCTGGACGCCATGGCGGTGCGTGTGGGCCGCCAGCACTTGTTCAAGAAGAGCCTCATCCTCATCAAGGCATGGTGCACGCACGAGTCCAGTCCGTTCGTGCAGGCGGCGTCGACGGAGACTGGCGGACTGGGACCGTCGGGGGTGCCAGGGAACGCGCCGTCGAGCGTCATGGGCGCCAGTCACGGCGCGCTCTCCACGTACGCAGTGAATACGATCGTCATGGCGCTGTTCAACCAGCACGGCGACGCGCTCACCCACCCGCTGCAGGTGCTGTACATGTTCCTGGATCGGTTGGCCGAGTTCCCGTGGCACGAGGCTGCGCTCACGCTTCACGGTGCTGTGCCGCTCAGTCGGCTGGCCACGACGCCAGTGAACGGGGCCACTCCGTCCAAGTCCAAGCTCAAGGCCGCCAAGCTCGACGCTGGCGACGTGGAGGCCATTCGAGACACGCTGGCCGACCAGTTCGGGGCGTTTGACGCTTCTCTTCGCACCAGCAAAGGAGGACCGTCGGGCCTGTTCCCCATCCGTGCGTGCAACATCGTGGACCCGCTGGACGACAAGAACAACCTGGCGCGCAGCGTGTCGGCCGAGGGCTTTCCCATCATGAAGCGCGCGTTCCGCCTCGCGCGTGATCAGCTGGCAGCGATGCTGGCTCCTCGATCATCGCCAAAGGACGAGGCGGACGCTGAGCTGTTGAGCCAAGAAACAGGCAGCGATGTGGGCTCAGCCTTCTTCTCTCGATGCTGGCAGCTTTACGGCCGCGGCGACGGCTGGCGGCCGGATCTACTGATCCATCCGAGGCAAGTCTGGCATGGGAAAGCAGCCTCGACGTCCAGCTCGGGCTCGACCAAGAAGAACAAGGCGTCACCGCGACCACGAGCAGCTTCGGCCTCGCCGACGGTACAGCAAACGAGCGACGACGACGAAGATCGGCGGTGGGAGTCGCTGCTGCCGACGCTCGAGCCCGGAGCGGTCAATGCGCTGCTGATCCAGCACCAGCAACTGCAGCAGCAAGCCGCCGCCGCCGCCGCCTACCACCACGGCACCATGATCGCCTACCAGCAGCCGTACTACGGCCCTCCCATGGGATCTCCAGGACCGACACCGGCAATCGCCGGGTCTTCCGATGCGACGTCGGCCGAGCCGTTGCCTTATTACCAGCCAGCGCTACGTCGACCGTACGGGAGTCCGGGAGGCGGCAAGTCGGGGCCAGTGAACGGCAAGACGTCGCCGCCGCGCACGTAAGTAAACTATATAGACAACACCCCCAACATGCTAAGAAGGCAGCAGGGAGATGCGAGCCCTATTTATTCCAGCCTAGAGCCTGGCTTTCTTCCTGGCGTTGTTGGTCTTGTTCTGCTTGGTCAGCCGCTTCTTCGTCTTGACGGCGTCGCGCCGCTTGCGTTTGTAGTCCAGTGTGAGTTTCTTCCTCCGCTCGGGCCAATCTGCGACGTCTTCGCCGCCGACGAAGGTCCTTCCGAACGCCAGGAAGTCGTCGAGGCTCTTCTTGACGCGCTTTTTGGCCAGTCCTTGCTCCTCCTGCTCGACGTCGGTCTCGGCGTCGTCGCCAGCTTCACTGTCCGTCGCCACGGCGTCGTCCTGGTCTTCGCTGTGGTTGAATCCTTGCGAGAAGGCCCAGTCTCCTACACTTGGTGCGGCGTCGTCCTGCTCGTCTTCAAGAAGCTGCTCGCCTAAAGCAGCCAGCGGCTTGTCCTCTCCGACTGGGAAGGAGAACAGAGAACTGAGCTTGAAAGCAGCGTCTCCTGCGCTCTCGGGAGCGCTCGAGCCGAGGCTAAACACGCCATCAAGCGCAGCTTCGCCTTCCTCGCCATCCTCCGAGTTCTTGCGCACACGGGAGAAGAGGTTGCTGAGGTCGCCAGTCGTCGAGAAGAACCGGTCGCCGCCAGTCGGGATCTCCTTCTCTTCACGGTTAAGTGGAGCAGTCGAGGCCTCCTCGTCCTTCTCAATGCCCGACGAAGCAGCGGCCATGGGGATCTCAAACTCGCGGCAAGCGTGGGCGTCGCGAGGGTCGTATCTCTTGAGCTCCCCCATCCACGCCGCCTGCTTCAGCGGCTCCTTGGGCGCGCGCTGGTTCTGCATTCGCCACTGCAGGCGCGCGACGTCCACGTCGGGAAACAGCTTGGAGACCACTCGCAGCGCCGTCGCCTCTTCTTCCCGCATCTCACGCGCGAGACGAGCAGCTTCCTCCGGGTTTTCTTCATCCAGGAAGTTCTGCAGCTCGGCGACGGCCTCGTCCTCCACCTCCTTGACGTCCACTTCGTCCACGTCGTTACCGCCGTATTCATTGGCCTCTTCTTCCAAGAAACGAGCGTCCAGACGGAAACGCGCGTCGCCTCCGAAGCGCTTCTGCATCTCAAACAGCTTCCGACCCTTTTCGCCAACGAACTCGGGGCGCAGGGCAAACGCCTTGGCGTCCGCGTCGGCATCTTCGTCGCCCTCAAACTCCAGCGTCTTGCGCGCTGCCCGGTCGGCCTCTGCCTCGTCTTCGTCGTCGCTCTCCATCCAGTTGGCAACCACGCCACCTTCCTCTTCTTTTTCCTCCGGTTCCTCCTCGTTCCCGCTGTCATCGAACGTGATCTTCTTGCCCAGCGTTGCACCGATGGGCGGGATCGCCACCTTCTCCTCCTTCTTCCGCTGCTGCTTGGCCTCCAGCGCAGCCAACCGCCGAGCATTCATCTCCTCTTTACTCAACACCTTCTTCTCCTTCTTCTCTTCTATCTTTTCCACCTGCGCTTCTTCTGCCGCTTCCTGCTCCATCCGCCTCACAAAGGCCTCCACGTCCTCCTCCCCAAGCACCTCACTCTCTTCATCTTCCTGTTCCTCGCTCTCTTCATCCCCCTGTTCTTCACTCTCTTCAGTCTCCTCACCTTCGCTCTCCGTCTCATCATCGGTCTCCTCCTTCTCTTCGTGCTTCTCCTCCTTCATCTCCATCTCCACCTCTTCCATCTCTTCCACGTCCTTAAACTCGGTTTTTTTCCTCCCTTTGAACGTGACTGCCGTATTCAGCTGCACCCTTTCTGCTGTCATCTCCATCCTGTCCATCTCCTGTTTCCTCTTCGCCAACGTCTCCTCCACTTTCTGTTGCCGCTCCTGTCTCTCTTGCTGCAACTTGAGGTCGTAGCGCAACTTGGCCACCTGCACCTTCAGCAGCCCGCCACGCCACTTGGTGCGGTTGAACGTCTTGTGCAGCTTTTCGCTCTGCTCGGCCGCGTCTTGGCCTTGCAGCGTCAGGTACGCGAAGCCTCGCGTCGCGCCCTTGGGTGTCAGCGGCTTGGGCGACGGAAGCTCCACGCTCGTCACGCGGCATGGAGAGCTGCTGCTCACGAAGCGGCCGAAGCGATCGCGCAGCTCCTGCGCCGTGACGTCGGCCGGCAGGCCGCCCACGTACACGCGCTGCTGCTGCTGCATCTTGGCCTGTGTATTGACTGGTGCGGCCGGGTATGCGCGTTAAAAGGACCTCTATAGTCGCATAGTCCAAATCGAAGGGGTTTATGATACGAGAGGTTTTGTTTTGACCAATCACATTGATCAAGCGATCGAATTCTAGCGAATCGCAGTGTGTTTTGTTTGAGTGGCCGTGGCTCGGCGCTTTGGTCACCTCGTGTGTCAATCCCCAAGAGTCAACCGTTCGTTCCTCTCTCTCCTTCGATCACCATGGCCCACCCGGAGCACGACCACACGCACGACCACGAGCACGACCATGACCACGACCACCACCACGAGGACGTGGACTCGGACGACGAGATCCCCGCCCTTGAGCAGGCCCCGGACGCCGCCGACGCCGAGACGGGCAAGCACAACCGCTCGGAGAAGAAGTCGCGCAAGGCCATGCAGAAGCTCGGCATGAAGCAGGTGGGCGGAATCATTCGCGTGACGATCAAGAAGAACAAGAACGTGCTGTTCGTGATCTCCAAGCCCGACGTGTTCAAGAGCACGGTCAGCGAGACGTACGTCATCTTCGGCGAGGCCAAGATCGAGGACCTGAACGCTCAGGCCCAGCAGATGGCTGCCCAGCAGTTCAAGGCCCCCGCCACGGAGGCCCCGGCCGCTGACGCCGAGACCCCCGCCGTGGAGGCCGCCGCCGTCGAGGACGACGAGGAGGTCGACGCCTCGGGCATCGACGCCAAGGACATCCAGCTGGTCATGAGCCAGGCCGGCGTGAGCCAGGCCAAGGCCGTGGCTGCCCTGCGCTCCAACGACAACGACATTGTGAACGCCATTATGGAGCTCACCATGTAAGCCTAGTATTATAGCACGGTAGGTTTGTGGGTTGCCTGTCAAAAAGTAATGGAAAAAACATGTCTTTTTGGGGTTTCAACAACTCTCTTGGCCAAAGACTCGCAAGGGTGTAGAGCACACTGAGAAGAGAAGCGCTGAAAGCGAAGATTGAACGGGACGGCGGACAGAAAACTGCCCGACAAGAACCACGGCAAGAAACATTCCACAAGAATCTTGGCCGACTTTTTCGCGATGACAAGAGAAGAAAAGTGCGAAGAAAATCGTGGCATTGATGAGGGTTTTCTCCTGCTACGGAGCAGGCTACCCCCTGCGTCTCCTAACCGCGACCTAGTTCTCCAGTACGACGCGGTAGCGCGCACGGCCCTGACGCACCATGTCGAGGCCCTCGTTGACCTTGCTCATGGGCAGCTTCTGGATCACGGGGCGCACGTTCTTCTCGGACGCGAGCGCCAGCATGTCCTTGACGTCCTGCACGCTGCCGATGAAGCTGCCCATCCACTTGATGCCCTTGCCGACCACGAAGAAGGGCAGGAACTTGGCCTCTCCGTTCGGCACGGCCAGTTGCACCAGCGTGCCGCGCTTGCGGATCAGACCCAGGTACATGTTGTACGGCATATCGGGGGCGTCGGCCGTCAACAGCAGCATGTCGACGGACTCCACCGCCTGCTTCTGGTGCTCCGGGTTGCTAAGGTCGTAGAACTCCTCAGCTCCGAGATCTCGGATCTCCTTCTCCTTGGACGCAGACCGGGAGAACGCAACGGGGGTGGCGCCCAGTGCACGGATGAACTGAATGGCGAGATGGCCGAGCCCGCCAATGCCGATGACGCCGACGCGGTCGCCGGCCTTGACGTTCTCGCGGTTCAATGGGCCGAACACCGTCACACCCGCGCAAAGCAGCGGAGCCGCCTCCGCCGACGGGATGTTGTCCGGGATCTTGAAGGCGAACTCGCTGTCCAGACGAATGTACTCGGCGTAGCCGCCGTACGTGGGGGTGCCGTCCTTGTACGCCGCGTTGTACGTGAACACGATGTCCTTGCAGTAGGCGTCGGCACCGTCGGCACACTCACGGCATTCGTGGCCCTGCTTGTTGAGGCAGGCCCAAACTTGGCAGCCAACGCCCACACGGTCGCCAACCGCGAGGTTCTTGACGTTAGGCCCCGCCATCGTCACCTCGCCGATGATCTCGTGGCCGGCCACCACCGGGTAGTTGGCGGGACCCCAGCCGCTGTCAAGCGTGTGCACGTCCGTGCCGCAGATGCCGCAGTGCGAGATCTTGACCTCAACGTCGGCGTCGCCAAGAGGGCGAGAAGTGTACTGCCAAGGCTTGCACTCGCCGGTCGAGTCGAAGGCAGCGTAGGCGTTGATTGATTTCGAAGCCATGGTTTGGAAGGGTGAGGCGGTGGATGGTGGAGGTGGAGTGTGTCGAAGAAGGCGAATGTGATAATGAAGACTCGAGAAGCTGACAAGACTGCGAGCTGGTGAAGTGCACGATTCCGTCGGTGGAAGGCGGCCGGAATGGCCATCGTCATCGATGAGGATGACGTGTGGAGGGTTGACTCATGGCGATCGGTGCCTATGCAGCCATTTGGGGGCGTTGCATTGCTGCTTCCAAGCGGTTTAGACCGTTTAGGCCATCGCATGACGGAGTACTCGCGATTACGGTGCAGGGTCAAATCTCGACAATACTGTCCGGCATTCAGTTGAAGCTTCCGACTCTGTTTAGCCATGAAAGCCCGGAAGCTCGTAGCCTCTGCATCGTAGCGGAGCTGCTCCGACACCGCGTTAGTGACCCCGAGGTTTGCGTTTCCGCACGTACGCAGTCGGTGACAATACAAACGCAGGTCGTATAACGTATCAAGCAAAATACTACGAACTACGCTGTTACGTTGGACTGCACCAAGAAGGCACTGAAGCAACCTCACAGCCAGATTTACACAACCCCGATTAACCTTGGACTCACAACTAGTTTGTCCGAAACTCGTCGGAAGGAAACCGCGAAGACTCGGAAAACAAAGCAAAACAATCTCGATATATTCACTCACAGACAAGCACATTAATCGCTCCTCCCAAAGGAGCTTGCTAGACCGCCTTGCTCATGATGGTTGCTCGTATTCGTACTAGCGAACGCCCACCGAGGGCGACGCATACTCCAGTAAAAACCTCTGCTGCTTCTCTTGGAGGTGTCGAAGTTTCACACCAACAGATCCTCGTACGTACTCTTGAGCAGGCGCAAAGGCCTCCTTCGATCCCGCTGAGTTCTGCGCTCCAAACTGGCAAAAGCTCTGGACAACTGAAGCATTTTGCGGGTCCACCGGTGAGCGAGACACCACGGTCCACACGTTATCCTGGAAGTGGGCTCCCTTGGCGGGAAGGAACAACGTCGCCGCGCTCACAAGTACGACTCGATCCAAGTCGATGTATCTGCGTACGAAGTTGATGCCGTCGATGCGGACAGTATTGAACAGGTCAAGCTTGCAGCTCCTGGCCAGCGAGTTGAAGCCCTTCGGCCGCATCTAGAGCGAAGTACAAGTAAGCGTTGATAAACTCCAGTCCAGATCCTCAAAAGAGGCCAAGCAGCACTTACAAACTGAGGCACCTTCTCGGGATCTTGCGATTCCTTGACCGTTCCTGCCCACAAGATCTCTGCCGCGAGGTGTAGCGGGCAGGCCATGGGCGTCGTCGACATCGTCTCGATATACGTGCCAAGAGGGTCATCGTACTTGTCTTTTGTCGAGAAGGAGACCGTCGGATGGCCTAGCAACGGCGGGAACAACGAGTTTGTCCTCAAGTAGAACGACGCGGCCGTCACTTCGAGTTCCGCGAGTACAGCGCCGCTCAAGTCGGCGTGGAACTGCAGGTTGGGCGGGATTTTCGTTTGTTCCGACATGGGCTGAAGCTGGCAAAGCAGCTTCATTCCCTAGACAATACAACACAAAACAGCGTCGGTGTGAGTTCATAGCCAACCCCACCGATGATAAAGGAGTGCACGAACCTCCAGTGCGTCTTTGCGTCCGAGCAGCTTAGAGACCGACCGCTCAAGCTTGCGTTGCCGTGCCAGTATCGCCTTGAGCTCTCGGTTGGTGGTCTCCGATCTCTGGCGTTCTCGGCATTGCACAATTGCGAGATGTTCCCACACGGAGACAGCAGTTGTCAGCTTGTGGGGACCTTGTACAGCCCCCGTCTTGGTCGTCGGGTGGCGTCGTGTGCGCTGCAGCTGATCCAACCTCGCCGCCAGCTCCAGAACTTGCTGTCTCAAGTCCAGCACTTGGTCGCGTTTCTTACGCTGGAACTCGGTGGACTGCGGAACTTGCCCCGGCAGTCTCGGCTTCCTCGTTTTTTTGGCTGATCTCTTGACCGACGTGGACTGCACTGACACCGCTACGGGCCGTAGCTCTGGAGACGCCATCGAGCTTGCGTCTCCGTCATTTGAGGTCATGTCGGTGAGGCTGGACTCGGCGTCACTGCTGTCGAGCGTGTCAATGAACGCGAAGACATCCGACAGCGAGGTGTCGGTGGTTTCCAGCAGAGAGTCTCTACTCATGGTCGAGGGTCTGTATGTGACGTGGACGAATTGAGAATACTTATGCACTCGGAAGGAAGCGCGTCCTCCCTCGAGGTCTGATCTCTGCTTACGACGGTCGCTTGATTACGATGGCACTTGCTTGGCATTCCTTCGCGATGGTGACCCACACCGACAAGGGTTTGACGTGAATTGGGATGTATTTGGAAGTACATGTGGCTATCAAGAAAATACTTCTACCTACAAACTCCAGTGCGCTAGTGCTTGGGGGGAGGAATGACCGTCGTGCCGGCGGAACCCCAGAGGCCCACCTTGACGTCCTCGAGCACGACGTAGATGCGCTGTGCCGGGACCTTGAGCTGCTCCGACACCGTTTCAGTCAGAGCTGCGATGGTCTTGGGCTTCTGCTCCTCGGTGAGCCCGATCGTGCGCGCGTGAACGTAGGCAGCAGGCTGCAGCATCGAGCAAGAATGAGGAACCGGTTAGCGCGCCTACAAGTTATCCCTTCGAAAAGGCACGTCGAGACTTGCCTCGTCGTTGAGTCCAAGGAACGTGGGCACACCCAGCTCCACCTGCACCATGATGACCTGGGCGGGGACGCCCCACTGCTCGTTCAGGGTGTTGGCGACGGCCGAGCTGGTCGCGGCAATGTCCACGCTGTCCTTGGCCACGTTGCTGGTAATGCGTGCGTACGGCATCTTTCTTGAGCTTGAGCTTGAGCGGAGAGTCGAGTGAACTGTTGATAGCAAATTGAAAAGTGGCAAAGCTTCAACTCTTGCCCCGTTCTCGCTGCAGCTTACGGTAAGATGTCGATTACGGTGCACCATTACGTTGTCTTCACCAGCCAAAAGTCCACGTAGGCCGGAATATGTTTATGGAGGCCTCTGGTGGTCGATGGACATCTATACTACATGCACAGGTAGAACCGGCCAGGCAGCGTCTAACCATAGAGTAGAACGCAAATTTGTGGAACGAATTCCTTGACTTTTGGCACCAGATTTTTTCGAGCGTGACACCAAACGAGCTGGCCAAAACACCAACGCTTTCAGTTGGAATCACCAACCCAAAATCTCGGTTGGACAACACGCCAACCCGTTGAACGGTGCAATCTGAGTGCTTCAGCTCCTGCTGGTGCTCACGGGATTCGCGACGCACATGCTGGACAGCGAGATGCGGTAGCTCTCGCCCGCAGAGCTGGACCCCAAGTCGCCCCTCTCGGTCGCCGAATGGCCTCCTTAGCGTTACGTACTTCGAAGTATGAAGTCACTCGCTGGATGGCCTTCCTACGTGATGGATGTCAGACGGGCAATGTATAAGCAACAAGGCAATCGAAAGACGTAGTGTACTATAATGATATTGACTGTATTCTCCTGCTTCTGACGTGTTGTTGTCGCTCTTCGAGCTAGCCCATTGACGGTGGCAATACAGTAGGTGCCAGACATTGATCATCAGCAGCGCTGCGTTTATCCAGACGGACATGCATAACGACTGCGCCTCCGAGCGCATGGCATGTATCCGTCGCGCGCTGAGCATCGTTTCGTCTGCATATTCAGCTTCCCCGGCAGCCCAGCGGACAGGACCTGCATCAAACACATCCAAAAAGCCACACAAAACACCAGCGATTGACCTCTAAGCAGCCCAACACCTCGTCCACTCCTTATCCGTAGCCCTTTTGCCTCACGTGCGGCGGGTACCGCAGCAGTAACGGCGCGAGTGCGACTATTAACAACGATCAGAGCGCCAAGAATCGTGTTCGGGGGCGTCAGCAACCTAAACGTGCTCCAGGGCTATCCGATTCGTCGGTGTGCTTGAAGGTCTGCCCGATGAGTATGATCGTTTCAGTCGACGACTTTGGTGGCCTCACCCCGCAGCGTTGGTGTTTTGTCTGGAAGACTTGGTTGGTGGTGTCCACGATGGCTTTGGTGTTTTTGCACCTTTTCATTGGTGTTTTTACTAAAGAAATGTACTCTTCCTCGAAAAAAGTATCTTCCGAAAGGTCATACAAAAGTCTCACTTGGCAGTCCCATCCATCGATCACTCGACGCCCTCCGCCACAATGCGAAGACGCACTCGATCCCCTCGCTCCGTTTGGCAATGCATTCTACTGGTTGCCATCGCAGTCGCTGCTCTACCGTTGTCTGCATCTGCAGGTCGCAGTTCGTTCCGAAATTCTCGAAAGGGGGGCGGATTCACGGCCAACGTGACGGTGGAGCAGTACAAGGACGCACTGCAGAACGTGCGTGACGCCAACCTGTCCGAGAGTCTGGAGCTGCTGAGCAAGCTGGAGCTCAAGCGGTTCGAGTTCAAGTACGACTCGGTGGAAGGCCGCACGAACCAGCTCGGACTGCTCGGTCCGGAACTGCGGACCGTGGCGCCCGAAGTGGTCCAGGTGCTCCCCGAGCGCTTCGTGTTCGACCGAGACGGACGCGGGAAGATTGCATTGCAGGACTTCCACGTTGTGGATAAGGACGCGCTATACATGCACAACTTGGGGGCTACACAGCAACTTGTTTTGAACGTGAGAAGTCAAGAAGAGGAGATTTTGGCGCTCCGCCAGCTAACGGTCGTGCAGCAGGAGAAGATTGACGAGCTGCAAGGATATCTTGAACAGGAGGCGAGCGCGCAGCTAGTGCAGAAGCGGCTGATTGCCGAGGCGGAGCTGGCAAACACGGAGAAGCTAATGGAAGAGGCGCGCGTAAGAGGGAAGGAAGAGCGCAAGACGCTGGATGTGAAGAGAGACCATGAGCTCCAGGTGGAAAGTGAAAAGCACGCGCTGGAGCAGAAGCGAATGACGGAGGGAGACGCAGTGCGACGCGACCAGAACCGAGATCTCGTACAGCTCCAAGAGGAGTCAAACATTCGGATCGAACGTGCCAGACGAGAGACAGAAGAAGTCTTGAAGGAGAAGCAGCTAGCAGCGGACCATGCGCGGGCTCTACTGGAACGTAACACGACGCTGGAGAAGGCTGCGATCGACGTGGAAGGCCGCATCCGTCAGCAGAGAGCGAACCAGGACATCGAGATGGCGCAGCTACAGCAACGACTCGAAGCGGACCGCGTCAAGCTGATGCAGGCTTTGCAGGCCACGTTTGACAACCTCGGACAGGGCGTGTCCGTGCTTCTAGCGGACAAGCAGAAGCTGACCAAGTTTGTTGGCGGCTTTGTGGCTCTGGCGGCGGGGATTTACCTCAGTCGAGAGGTCATTCGCATCGTGGGGAAGCTGATAGAGCAGCGGCTTGGGAAGCCCTCGCTTGTACGTGAGACTTCTCGGTCCTCAGGTGCGTTTGGCTTCCTCACTGCACTCTTCCGTCGGAAAGCGGCCAAGGGGCAAAGCGAACTGGCTGATGTGGTGCTACGCAACGCACTGGAGACGCGCGTCTTCGAGATCGCACGGTCCACTCGCAACGCCATGCTGCATGGCGCGCCGTATCGTCATTTGCTACTCTACGGACCTCCTGGAACTGGCAAAACGATGGTCGCCAAGCGCTTGGCAAGGGCGTCAGGCATGGACTACGCGATCTTGAGTGGTGGCGACGTCGGTCCGCTTGGATCGGACGCGGTTACCGAGCTCCACGCGCTGTTCCAGTGGGCGAACTCGTCCCCACGAGGAGTCCTGATCTTCATCGACGAGGCTGAAGCTTTCCTCGGTTGCCGTGCTACACGGAAGACCCACATGAGTGAAGCCATGCGCAACGCGTTGAACGCACTACTGTACCACACAGGTACACAGTCCAAGAAGTTCATGCTCGTAGTGGCGACCAACCGGCCGGAGGATCTCGATACGGCCGTGACCGACCGTATCGATGACACGCTGCACTTCGACCTGCCCGAGGCCAAGGAGCGTGTACGGCTGCTGCAAATGTACTTCGATGAGTACGTGGCTCCGCTCGCGGCCCCGCCCAACACGGGAAAAGGTGCCAGTGCGTTTGGGAAAAGTGACAAGGCGGCGGTCAGCGCGCTGCCTCCGGTCCTCGACGTGAACGTCATGAAGCAGTACGGAGAGATGACGACGGGTATGAGCGGCCGAGAGATCGCCAAGATGATGCTGTACATGCAGAGCATCGTGTACGCGCAGGAAGAAGTCATGGTGACGCCCAAGCTGGTGGACCGAGTGGTGAACGAGAAAGTCGACGAGCACAAACGCAAGCTGGAGCTCAAGAACTACAACGAGAAGTAAGAATCCGCTCAGAAATCGGCGTCGCTGGGTTTCATTCGCGTGGACGGTCAAGCCTTAGAGAAAATTTCGCCGCAGTACTTCACCATTGCTCGATTCACTACTGGTAGACTCACTCCGTGGACACGCAAAAACAACTTGTTTGCATTTTCTCCTTCGACGTACCAGCGCTACAACGTCTTGCTCAGCACGATCTCGAATGCGGACCATCTTCAGGCTTTCCTGGCAAGAATAATGCAGCGAGAGCTTTGCACTTTGACTGACGCTGCTCCTTCACTCCTTCAGGTCTGCAGCATCTTCGGCTTCTGCGTCCGTAGGCGTTGAAGGAAACTATTTGCAACAGAGCTTGCCCGACGTTTTTTGCGATCCGAACCTATTGGCTTCAGCTGGAGTCACCTGTGGTGTAGCTCTAGTGACTTCTCTCTGTCTTCAGAAGGCTTAGCTTCTGTAACCCTCCCTGGAGCAGCGCACGCCTTGGCAGAGCTGGAATTGGATTGCGAGCTGACATTCATGTGCAATGAACGACGAGCGGTGACTCAAGCGACCTGTCCTCCAATCCATCCCGTAAAACGCACAGCATCCGATCTCTCCGAAGCTCCTGCGACAACGCCGGGCAACAGCATTGTTGACCACCTCGTGTGCTGTGCAAGGAACTTCTGCGCTGGACCGCAGCGCACCCAATGATCCGGCCATGCGTGGCCTGTACATGTACGTTGAAGTCGTGAACCAGTCACTGCGGTTGAGTGGAGACTGTCGACGGCCCAACGCCCCACGTTGACAGGATACTTTCGCGTCATGCGACGGCTGCTGGATGTAGCAGACCTGGCTTTCGTTGCGAGGTTGCGCTTGCTCGGGACGCGGGCTGGCAATCACTTCGAGGTGCAACAGGACGCAGCAGCATCGTGCGGCCGGCAAATCCCAAGCTCGTGTGAAATTTCCACGCCATGGTAGGAAACGCAGAGGGAGCAGCGGAGCCTTTACGCGCTGCACTCGGCAGTCCAGTGGGCCAGAATACTGTAGTCGGCATAGCGGGCTCGACAGCGGAGACCATGACAACTCGATACACTCCATACGCTAGATCCGGTGCAGATGGAGCTGCCTATGCCGTTCGATAGCGGCTGGCTGAAGTTGTGACGCTTTTCACCGAGTGGCTGTAACGCCGGCATCTGCGGACACCTCCCTCGGGAATGCCTCGTCACTGCAGAGGCGAGTTATCATGTGGACGACCATAGAGGCTGCAATGCAACGACGCACGGACAGAGAAAAATCGTGTCAGCAAGTTCAACGCACACGCTTTGGCAGAGCTGTCTTCGGATTCCCGAGCGAGATGTTGGAATCCAACTTGGATGGCTCCGTTGTTTGTAACACAGTCTTCCCATCAAGAACTGTGCGCAGCAAGCACGCGCCTCAAAGAAGAAACAACATCCCAAGAGCTCACGAGACGAGCGCTTACCTCCCCGAGATTCTCAGCTCCAAGACTCGTAAAGATGCAATACATGTAGTGCGGTTGCGACGGTCTTCCTACCCGTACGAACAGCTGAAAGCTCATTTCCGTGGCGCCATTGCGAAGGCAAGTTGCACACGACGGCTGAGACTGAAGCATGTGGCGCTGGCCAGGAGGGGGCACTCTGTAGAGGTCAGCGTTCTTGTCTGGTGGATTCAGCCGCCGTCGGGAAGCACAGGACTTCACATCGCGGCGACGGTCTCCCCTGCCGCTCTACTGTACATGTATCTGTGCAAAGCCGGTGTGCTGTTCGTAAGATTTGGTTGACGAGCGATGGAGCGCGGGCGCACCGAAGGAGCAAAAGCTCGCAGCGAAGATGGAGCTCATTCAGCAATTTGCCGAGCCAAGCGAACTTCGCTTGATTAATTGGGAGCCCGCTTCCAATACCTGCCACCTCGCAAGCTTTCCGCTAGCATGCAGATCTCCCGCATCATCGCGCACATCGCGCTCGCCGCCGCCATCATGGCTTCGGCTGCGTCCCCCACGGACGCCGCCTGGGGCTGGATGACCGAGGCCAAGACAAACGACGTCAAGGCCCTCAGCATCGTCGAGGGCATCGATGTCGGACGCAACCTTGGCGCCGGCGGCGGCCTCCGCGGCTCGGAGAACACGCCGAGCCAGGGCAACCAGGACGACACCCAGAACACCCCGAGCCAGGACACCACCGACCAGGGTGACGAGGGCCAGCACGAGCAGAAGGAGGATGATACGGAAGAAAAGAAGAATGACAAGAAGGACAAGGAGGAGGGCGACCACGAGCAGAACGAGGGCGGCGACCACGAGCAGAACGAGGGCGGCGACCACGAGCAGAACGAGGGTGGCGACCACGAGCAGAACGAGGGTGGCGACCACGAGCAGAATGAGGGCGGCGACCACGAGCAGAACGAGGGCGGCGACCACGAGCAGAACGAGGGTGGCGACCACGAGCAGAACGAGGGTGGCGACCACGAGCAGAACGAGGGTGGCGACCACGAACAGAACGAGCAGTCCAGCGCCTCGAATGATTCTCCCGACCAGGATACCCCGGACCAAGATACACCTGATCAGGACACACCCAACCAGGACAATGGTTCAAACAACACCCCGGACACCCCAAACCAGGATAACAACACTCCGACCCCGGAGACGCCCGTGCAGGAGCAGCAGACGCCGACGCCCGAGACCCCGGTGCAGGAGGTGCCGACGCCGACGCCCACCACGCCGGAGATCCCGACGCAGGACGAGCCGACGCCGACCCCGGAGACTCCGGTCCAGCAGGAGCCGACCCCCACGCCTGAGACTCCCGTACAGGAGTATCCGGCCCCCACGCCTACCTCTACGGTTCCGACTGAGGAACGGAACCTGCCCACCCCCACGCCTACTAATCCTGGCAAGGAGATCCCTCCTCTTGGCGAGCACGATGTGACGCCTGCCCCGACGACGCCCCAGACGCCCATTCAGTACACCCCCCCGACGCCCGAGAACCCTGGCAAGCAGCTCCCCCCTTCGCCGGAGACGCCCTCTGTGACTCCCGCTGTAACGAAGCCGCACACTTCGGACTGCGCCTTCTAAGTTAGCGCGTTACGGACCGTGACTTCGGTTTGAACTCTCGGTACAACCTATGATGGGCTCTGAATTGTATAAAGTTTCCTGTTTCCGAATGACCGACTTCTCTTTGCAGCTCTACCTCGTTGCAACTCTTTCTCATTGCAAGTCGACTTGCCTTCTTATCACATTGGTCGTAAATTCATCGTGTGTGCCACTGTTTGCCAATTTGTTTTTAAGGGAACGTCAATCTCAAACTTTGATGATCAAGCCACAGCATTCTGTCTGCGGACAGCTCAGCACGCTTATGTTATGCTAGTTATGCTAGTATCTTGCATCTCCTAAATTGTTCATTACCGTTTAAGGCGGCGATCACGACCGTGCCCTTCCGTTGGAGCAGCATCATATTAGTTTTGCTCATTTTACCTCGGTGCCCAGCACGATGGAACTGGGCACGGGGCTCGCTTGCTTTCGCGCCACCACAGTTCCCTGTCAAAGACGATATTGCGGAGATGATCGAAGTCCCGTTCGAGGTAGCTTTGAACTATTTCGCGCAGATAATATCCAGGCTTAGTGCGATGCTGACACTTTACAATCTCGTAGATGTCCTCGGTTGACCAGCAAGTTTTTGTATGTGACTTGAAAGATGACCCGATTCACTGAATATACGTCTTGTTACGCTACTTGCAAGTATTGCATGTTGTTGAACTTATCGACACCCGCGGATGGAATTTTCGGTGGGTTAGCAAGCGCACTTGAAGGCCAACCCGATGCGGTGAATTATTGAGCTGCTATGGATGCACACTAATATTGTATATGCACGTAAGCTTATTATTAACCAATGAAGTTTTTAATTTAACCCAATCAAAATCCTTCAATACTTATTATCAACCAATTAGAATGTAGCAGATGTGGCATTCCGACGTATCGGGCCAGAGGAACCCGAAAAATAGGTGTATCTCCATACACTGCCGTAGTGATGATCATATCATTTGCATATCTGATTTCTATCCGACACATCCGACCAGGATGGGGTGAAGCGAGCTCAGGCTACGGCCGTCAAGGCGTTCAAAGCCTTTGTGAAGGCAGAAATGTAGTTTGGCAATGTCAAGCAATGCATTGAAAAATATGCCACTGGCAAGTGCTTTGTGTCTGTGCTATATATATTTGGTGTGTATCTTGCATTTCATGAGAGTAAGAACGGCGAAACGCGTGCCCGGAACACCTCTATGCAGTACTACAGGCAAGCAAAATGTGGCTCTTTGAGCTCTTCCCCGCTCTGCGACATATTGTCGAAGCAACGTTGCTTAGCACGGGGAATATTCTCGAGAGCTTCTGTATGAAGCGAGATGAAAAGTTAACAAAGCTCCATCATGCTCCACAAGCGATTTAAAAAATAAATTGTTGTATTTGTACAAAATGCATGTTCTTTTAGTGACTACCAGGACGCGGCGTTGCTGTGTCTGTTGTGGTACCTGTTCGGACGAGCCTCCGACCTGTCGCTGGTCCGCAAGCAGAACCTCTCCACCGATGAATCCGGGGTGTTCTTCGTCCGCTCCATCCACATGCATCAAGACATCAGAGGAACAAGGTTTGTCACGGTTCCCGGACGCGACTTTATGTCCTGCCCGCAGCAAGCGATCTCAGTCGCCATCGTCACTCAGTCGGCGTCGTCCGTCGCCTTGCTCGACAACTTGCCCGAAATCCCGGTGGAAGGTGCCGTCACGCGACGCCTTTTCCGGACCGTGGTATTGCCTTTAGGATTCTCCCATTCGTATTTGAGATCTCCTACTTCAGACCCAAAGTTCTTGAACCTGTGAAGTTGTAAATCGAACACGAGATGTTCAGTTACCGATGCACCCATGGACCCATGGACGCTGTAAAATATATCTATGTTTTGTTATCTACTTCTAGCTAGCGTTTTCACCTTCATCTACCACTAGGGTATCAATATCTCTGGTTGGATCTACAAAGTAGCGAACTACTGGCAACTCATCAATCAGCCAAGAGAAAAGATTCTAATCTGGTACCAAGTCTAAGAGATTTGGTACGGTAGCGTCAGCGCTTGCGCTTTGCTTGGGGATTATCTTCGCCTTTTCAAATCCGCTCTTTACAACCGCAGGTTACAGCGACTCCCAAGCTGCGATCGCGTCTCGCTTGAACTGCTTGGGCGCCTTGCCAGATCCCGTCGTCGATATGCGTTTGTTTTGCTGTCCTGGTGCGCGTGTCATGGCACTTTTCTTGCAATGAAACATTCCCCACTCTGCCCCCTTGCACGGTTTATATGGCCTGAATTAGGAGGTCTCGAGTAGTGGCCTGGTGTCTCGACGAGGTCTGATTGGCTGATGTGTGGTCTGAATTCGGAAACCTCTCTGATGTAGGAGAACCCGCGTGTCACGTAGTCAGGATCCGTCAGTTTAGGGAAATCCCGGCAACTAAGTTGAAGTTAGCATCGGATCCGGCCACTTTAGTGCCGTCCACACTTGGGAAATCGTCGTTAGTGTAGAGGCCATAGTGATATCAAGATGTGTGTATAATGTGAAGCTCAGGAGCGCCCAGGACAGAGGATTGGGATACGATAGGCTTAGACATCAATCAGAACCGAATTTGGACTGGAAGACTCACTTGGCTATAGGATAGAGGATTTGCATTGGCCCCATACATAGACCAAGAAATTGTTTTGCTTCCTGCACACGTGGCAGCCCCCTGGATAGCTTGGTAAGGCAGCGCGAGCCCTTTTGTCAAGACCCCGCAATAGAAGCGGCAAGTCCCAGAAAGAAAAAAGGAAAACCCGCAAGGGAACAAGAACAAGGATAACAAGGAACAACTCCGGATTGCACATTTCTATTGTGGATCCACAAGGCCTGCTCAAAAGCTCGCGGCTGAACCTACACGGATCCCGTGCGCAGGAATACCCGCGCGGATCCACCCCCTCTCAAGTCCCCACAAGGACATCCACCTCTCACCAAGTGCGCATCTCGTGTCAACGAGAGAGCTGTACCAGCCCGCCGACCATGAACCACTCAGCAACTACGCGGCCGTCGGAATACCCCTTCCGTTAGTCGTTGTCTGGGCGCAGTGTGTGTGAGTTTGGATCCCCCGAAATTCTTTCGGATCTGCTCCACCACGATGAGTTTGCCATCCTTGCTGCAGCTGTTCCTCCTGCCGCTGTCGCTTCCAAGCCTGCCGCTGTCGTTTCGA
The DNA here is from genome assembly GCA_012295415.1 of Phytophthora chlamydospora. NCBI lineage: Eukaryota > Oomycota > Peronosporomycetes > Peronosporales > Peronosporaceae > Phytophthora > Phytophthora chlamydospora. Next base: position 23,152 of record JAABLK010000336.1, read on the forward strand.
CCATATACTCGCATGTCAACCGGTTACTTGACCGCGCCGCTAGTCCTGCTGGAGTTCTTGCACCACTGATGCCGCATTCGTTTCGATGAAGCGGTGCACAGCACGTGAACGCGTATGATGGCCTCACCGAATGCTGGATCTTCGACCGTGGGGCCTGGAACATGCCCACGGCTAATAAGGGGTTTAACTACATCTTAAACATAAGCAGCATAGATCACATGGTTAGCAAAGCGCTCAGCTGACACAACACCAAGGCTCGCGTGTTGTCCTTCGACTTGGAACCCTTGAGTCTGTAGACACACGTACCAGCTCCACGGTAGGTTTCAAACTGAGACTCTCATTCTGCTACGTGTCAATGGGTGGATGTGAATATAGCAAACGTATCAATAATATCCGAAAAACCTACCCGTAAAACCTCAGAATAAATGGTTATCCCAAGCGTATACCCGAAAAAACATTACCCGAAAACACTATATCGAGTATACCGTAAAACAACTTATCAAGAATACCCGAAATTTGTTGATTCCACTCACTTTCCAAAACGACTACACGAAACAATAACCCCCAATGGCCGACAGGACGCAGCACACCATCGCTGAGAAAATCGAAGTCGTCCTACGACAAAGGAGCACGGCTGGAACGTAGATGAAGCATCGCAAGCAACGGATATTCCACAAAGTGCGCCACTGGGTTATTTAGCCGCAAAAGATGAGCGCTTCTCTACGAACGTCGATCCTATCTCCAAGCGCCTGCCACGTCCTAAGAAGCCACTTCCGCATCAAGCGAGTGAATCAGTTGTTGTTACGCTCGTCAAGGAGAAAGCACTTCGCGGTGAGAAAACATCACGCAACTCTATTGGAGCGGAATGTGTCAAGGTGATTCCAGGCGTTTCCGAAAAAGAGGAAGGGGCACTTAACTCGTGGGTTACTCGATTAATCAAGTGCAATGACCTCTCGGACTGCGTGGTACTTTATTAGAAGAAGGCCAAAGCCCCAAGATCGCACACCAGCTCGATGCCCACAAAATAATAGAAGGTATCGAGTAAACCCGAAAAGACCCAAGCCTCCGTATCAACAATGCCCGAAAAGACCCAAGCGAAGGTGTCGAATTTACCCAAAAATACTTTGATGGGTGACAGCATTACTTCCCTCTGGAGATTCATGAAGGAGATAAAATGAACGAACCGGCTCCTGTCGAAAACATGTAGGATAGCACTCTGGTATACAGTACTTCGGCTGTATCCTTCCAACCTGAGACTGATAACCTACGGCTTGACGTTTCGAGAAACAATAAAAGACGCTCGACCCGGACTGTTGGCTAGATAACACTGTGCTCTTGTATAATATTCGAGAACGCATCCCTAGCAGCAGATCGACCTTCAATTTCGACTACCGGCTATTTGGGCTTATTTTTACCACGTAAAAGCTAAAACGATGCGACATGGAGGCAGCGTATGAGGCGACTTCTGCTATCACCGCACGATTACCGTAGCACAAGTACCGAGTCATCCTTGTACCACCACTGGAGCTTCGTCGTCATGCAAAACCCTGTCCTGACCATTCCAAACGTAAAACCCTGCATATTGCACGTCGATTCAAAGAAGTACCATTTCACCCAAGAGACCAAGAATATTTAGGGTGGGTATTTCAAGGAAGAAGCGGCGAAGAAGTATGGCAAAAGGGCCGAGGCGTATGCGACCAAGCTGGTCCAAACCTCACCACCACAGCACAACGACATCGGCTGCGTCATGCGCGAGGTGAACCGAGCGCTCTTTTCAACCCAAACTGGCTGCTTCTCGTCAACATCGGCAACACATGGTAACAAGATCAAGTTTTACTGCAATATCGTGAGAATACAGTTCCTGAAAGTGCGCCCGAACAAAAATGGTCAATGGCGATCGAAAGTTACCACGGACGGATCGGTGCAATATCAATATTCCCACCGTGGCGACCGGCGTAACCCCCCCCCCGATAGTCGGCAGTCCGGGCAACCGATGGCTAAACCGGAATCATGTCAGCATTTTCGCGAGACCCGCTCCGCCACAAACTCCTTTACACCATTTCTGAAAGCAGAGGACATGAGACTCGACAAAGCTCACGAGCTAATCAGTGCCGACGCGACCGGGAAGGTACTTAAAATTATGTTAGACAAGTACGCATATTCCCTCGCTAGATCGACAGACAAGTCTCGCTCAACAAATACGTGTCTTGCCTACTTTGGCAACGTTAAAAACTGGTTGCTTGACGATTACCCAAAACAGGGTCCAATAGTGAAGCCGCAGCTGCAAAAAATCTTTCTGGTCTCGAAGATTTTGGTACCAAGCGCGAGAACGGTAGCTTTGAAAAGAAAGCACCCCCCATCCTCCAAGCAAGACCTGAAAAATACCATTTGCTACTGTACATATCCGCCTCTGCGGACAGCGTCTATCTAGATGCGTCTCTAGTAGTGATGATGTGGTTTCATTATGGACGTAGCTCGGGCGCAGAACAACTCGAGAAACAACAGCTCTCGGTACTGCCTGGTACGTCATTTCTGGTTATTGGTATTTGCTGACTATTACTGACTAAACTTAAGTTGCTCTGGTAGGTGAAGTACCTTTTCTCCGCTTCAAGCGGGTCAAGACAGCTTTATTACAGGGCATCTACCTTTTCAAAGACCCAACATCCTTCCTAACGTGCCCGCTATTTACTTTAGCTGCCGCACTCACAATGCCGACGGCGCCCACCAAGCGCTCCTTGCCCCAGCTCCAGTTCACGAAGCGAAGCGCCGCTGTTGCGAGCGATATCGAGGAGTTGAGCCTCGTCAAGCATTAACGGCCTCGGGCAAGCGCTCTATACCTGGTGCGCGAGCTTACGTCAATCGGTTGGTGGTTAGAGTCAAGCAAGTAGCGCAAGAGAGGCAGATCCGTCTTACCTCGGGGCTTTCTCGCGCTCTTTCCACCGTGGTGCGGCTATGCATGCCAACGACGTGGCCGAGAACGGGATCATCGAGCGCGACGGCTAGCAGCTGGACCGTGTTAACAAGGCGTTTGGCTACATGCTGGGCGCGACGCAGGCCGGCCAGAGAGTATCCCGCGTCTTGAGCGGGTGGAACCCGAAAGTATGTGCCCGAATTCCTTCGCCGATGTCCCTTGAGCCCCCTCCATGTCGCGATCGTGCCCAAACGCTGCAAGCGCTGCTGCTCCTGAACACCGTAGCGTTTGCTGATGCTGATCTCAACCTTGACGAAACGGTTGACGAATGCTTGACTGCGACGCTGATAATGCACTACCCCTACGTACTTCTGCTTGCAGAGGGTAGTGCACTTGTCCGAAAGATACGCGTGGCCATATCAGTAAGGTTGATCGGTGAAGCAGAGCTGCTGGCTTGGAGCTCCACTATCAGACGGGCTTCACTCCACCTCCAGAACCAACTAGTCCTAGTACTTGCCGCTGTGAACCCTCGACAGTGCTTGCGATCGTCAAGGAGCAGTCCGAGCAGATACAACTTCTCATCCTACAGAACAAACGGCTTGAAGAACGGCAGTTAGCACTTTAGTCACAGTTGCATGCTCAGGCTGCTGCACCATCAACCAGCGAGCAACCTGACAGAAACCCATAATCATCCACCCCAACAGTCCAGCATGTACAAACCGTGCGCTTGAAGAAAAAGGGTTCGCAGTCGCTATCTTCAGTCTGGTTCAAGTGGTTCACATCCGATCCCCGTGTATACAGTTCGCGATCTGTGAAAAAGACAACGCTGTACGCGTTTAGACACGCTGTAGGGTACATGATGCAGTTCTTACCGATTGGGTTCGCACTTGACGAAGCATCTGATGCATTCAAGAGCGAGGTGCTGAACGCTGGGTCAAAGCACAGGATAACACGCTTATCTTCTTAAAAGCGAACGGATCGTCAGCGCTTGCGGTCGGTACGGTCATTAAAGCTCTTCGCAAGTTTCGCAAAGATGGAAAACTCGACTTGCACATCGCCCAATTCCACGCATCGTCGACCCAACACCTGCTTCTGCGCTTCCTACATTCATTCGCCTCCAGCCCAAGCCATAGCCTAAAGAGATGTGCGTAATTGCGACCTTGCTGGCCTTGCAAGTCTCTTCTGGTGTGCATCCCTGATTGTGTTCCTCCCCCTCGTAGTGTAAACTCAATTGCTGCGTCACCATCCGGTATGTGACCCAAAGTTGAAAACTTGTAAGCGTGTTCTTGTGTGCCCAGAGCTGTTTGGGGGTTTGGCTCTGGTAGCGACGGACCCACTCATCCTCTGCCCCCAAGCTGCCCACTTGCCCAGCACATAGCGGATCTTCGGGATCGCTTGTTTCCGCAAGAGTTATTTTGGTTGTTGTTTCAAGACTTTTACGATATTCTGGTTTGTTATAGTCTTCGGAATCGCCCATGGAAAACCGTGAATTTGCGGATTAGCTGCGAACACAATTCCCTCGTTGTGATTCATCGTCTTGTTCACCGTGATCAGTCGTGACAACTGCCCATTCGACACCATTCATTATTTGTCCCGGCATGATTGACCGCCGGTCATCCTGGCAGGTTCCAAGAACTCGTATACCATCCACCGCCGCCACTGCCCATATATATTCTGTGCTCAGCACCGGCGGAATTCTCAGCTCCAGCGGGGGCGAGGCTCCGAGTTGTTGCCCAACGGGCAATTGTGGAGAGCTTAAGAGGATGACCAAAAGCCACCGCTCAAGCTTTGCCATGGTGCAACCTTCTCGGTGACCTGCCTCAATCGGGACCTTCACAGTGTTACTTGTGACAGCTGTCCTGGTAATCTCAAGCTGATTGATCGGCGTAACTGCTATCCTGTTGTACTTGAAATGTTGAAGCGTTGGCGCGTTGCTACCCGGAATCCATGGGTTGTCTGCCCAAGCGTAAGAGCCCCCAAAAACAACGTGCTCGTTTGTCATTTGTGTACTTTGCTAAATCTCGTCCAAGTCCACTGAGACCCTGGAGCACATCTCGCAAGGGATGCTGATAGGTGGTGCTTCGCGGGACTTTGGCCACCCGTGCAGCCAGCCGAGGCACTTTACGTGTTGTTGCCGGAGTTGCTGTATATCCTGAGCTGGATGGAGCTAGAACGCTGCCTAACTGCCGTTGGAGATCTCGTCGTCGACTACCCCACGTCACCGGGTAGCTGCGCTGGGATAATGATCGCGGTGTAATTCCTGGTTCAGTTCCTACTGACCCAGTCCAGCTGTTTCACGCCTCTTTGTAAATGTCGGGCTTGCCGATGAGCCAGAACATTCCGATTTTGATGTGTTGAGCATGAATAGCCACCGGAATAGAGACTAAGCCCAATCCTCCTGTCTCCTTGGGGGTGAATATGATGCTCGAAGATAGCTTGTGGAGACTGGGATCGTCAATCATCTGTCGGTGCCACATAAATTGTTTCAGCATGTTCACTAGCTGTGTTTGGACCGTTTTCGTCGGCATGAACACCTTCGCAGTGAAAAGGATAGGCGGCAACACAAATGCGTTGAGTAAATCGACTCTGTCACGCACTGTGGTCGCCGCCCGTTCCGCCGTCGTCATTCGCCATTTGAGACCCCGCATTCTGTTAGCCCAATTTATCTTGGCTAGATTTGCAAACCCAACTTCATAGCCGAGGTACCGAATCGTCTCGCCAGGCGGTAGAACTGGAATTGTACACCACACTTTTCTAGTTATCGCGTTGTTGAGAAAAATGAATTTCCGGTTTGTTGGTTGGACTTGGATTCCCGACATTCGCCCAAAATTCACAACAATTTCCATGATTCTGGGGAGTTGTCCACTTTTCTCCAAGAACACTGTTTAGTCATCGACGAAAGCAGAGAACGTGTGATGCTTGGGCTCTGCACTTCCGGGGATCTGATTATCGCGAATTCGTTCGTCCTGTTGAATCGCCTATGCTAGTAATTCGGACGCCAAAATGAACAACAATGGTGTCAACGGGCACCCTTGCCGGATCCCTGCTTGCACTTCATCGGCGACGAAAACTCGCCATTAACGAGAAATTGGGCAATCGTGTTCGTGAGTTATCTTTCCATCAAATCAACATATTCAGGGGCAAAACCAAACTGGCGGAGCATCTCTAATAAATAGATGCGATCTGCAGTATCGTACGCCTTCGCGAAGTCTAGCAGCAAAATTCCTGCGCTATCCGTCGCATTATCAGAGCGTCGCTGGCTGCTGTTTCCAATTGCGCCATCGTCATCGCGACTGACAGGTCCATTTCCCGACCGTGTACGAATCCTTGTTGCGTATTACCAATTACGCGACCGAGAAGCTCTGCAGACGTGTGGCCAAACTCTTTGCGAACAACTTGTAGCTGGTTTGGAGGAGCGAGATCGTGCGGTAATCTAATGCGTTCGGGGAGTCTCCTCTCTTTCTCAGTGGAACTACAATCGCCTTCAGAAAAGACTCCGGTGGCGTCCGTCCCTCCAACCGTTCGTTGCACACATGTAATAGCCGGGGAACCATTGCCGCTGCTAAATCCAAATATTCAGACCGTCTTCACCTCCCGCTTTATGTCGTCGGAGAGCTGAGATTGCCACGAGCAGATTCTCCTCAGTGATTGGCGCCATGAGAACAGCAATATCCTGATCGCGGACCCGCCGGTCTGGCGGAATAGATGCAAACGCGGCAACTGCCGCTTTCATCTGACTCCGGTTCAGATTGCTATGGCGGTTGCCCATGATGGACGCCCACACCCAACGAAATCGTTCGAGAATGGGTAATTGCGCCGCAAAGAATGTACCGGTGGAGGCAGGATTTGTATTACCGATTGATCACGTTCCCACACCGCTGTTTTGCGAAAAAGCCAACGTACATCGGCCGGCGTCCTCTCCAGTTTGTCACCAAGTCTGGCCGAGTTTCTATCCCGAATGTCTTCAACTACGGCATCAAAACGTTGTATCCGATTTCTCGCGTTGTCTCGAAGGAGTCTCTGTAAAAGAGACGCCTTGCGTTGCCTTTTCTTCTTCTGCCGCCCAGCGTAATGTTTGATCGCATTTAGACATTGCTTAACCCAGGCGTCCCAGTTAAGATGTCCGGGTCCGTGGCGCGGTGATGTTCCATTGAGCTCACGAAGCAGCTCTTCAATAAGTCGCTCGCTGTTGGCTACTCGGAACAGGGTATCACACTGGACGTGCTGTTCGCTTGGCAAGTCGGGTGGTCGGGTCACGCAAGTGAAGAGTCACTTCATTGTGATCTGACCGGACTGGTGGCAATTGCACGCCGAGCCATTGCAACCAGGAAGTTCGTCGCGGTGAAAGATAGAACCTATCAATCCTGCTGGCCGCATCTTCTTGCAAGAAGATGTAGTGTTTATGCGGTGCCAATTCCACTTCGTCTAACGCTGACCCTCGCTGGACCCGGGCGTCTGAGAGTTTGGCTTGGGCTACTAATTGCGAGAGCGCTTCACTTTCAGTTCGATCCGTCCGTGTCCCCCCCAATCGGTCCAATAACGGCGATTCAACACTCTAAAATCGCCAGCCAATATAAGATGGGTGACCTGCCGAAGTTTCCAGTCTAGTAAGGAGATAAAGATTTTTTCACGCGCTGCTTTCCTCGACAGCAGCGCGTAGATGTTGAGAATATGCATGTCTTTGAAAGCAATTCCGATAGTTCTGTTGGTTCACCGTTGATAGTTCCACAGCTGGACATCATCTTGGGACCCAGGGAACACGAAAACGCCCACCCCTCCAATCTTGTAGGGATCCACACTCCAATATGACCGCGGGTTGTCGCCTTCTCTTAGCCCCCAGATACACTGCCATCGATCCACTAATTCTTGATTTTTTTTCCTTCTCAGAGCTGACACGGGTCTCCTGTAGTAAGACCAGTGCTGGCCTACTTGCATAAGGTATGTTGCACCAGGCGGATAATCACCCCCGCCTGTCCTTCTTCTTGAAGTCTCGGACATTTTGGGAGATGAGTCTGATGTCCGTCTTCTGTGGTGGTGGTGCGGGGGGGGGGGGGTTGCATCGATTTCGTCTTGGGTGTGGTACATCACAAGGTATAACATAACACCCTGCGTGTATGACTCCAGTCGCGGACTGCTCGGCATCGCTGGTTTCGACTGCAAATTGCCTTTAGTGACGGAGTTTCCCAGGCTGAGTGTCAGCCTGGGTCAGTTGATACATTCCACCATCTTCGACGATCGCAGCATAAAGTCACCAAATTCGTCCTGGACCAGGAAGCGGTTCTGGTATAGCGTTCGTCCGTAGTGCATGAAGGTGGCGATGCAAAAGAATGGATGCTGTATCCTCCGGCTGTCCATCCTCTCCAACTACCCCCGCAATTTTTTCCGCATAGACAAATGCGCACAGAAGATAGTTCCCGAGCCGACTGATGCTATGTGGGGCGCATAGTCGTATGACTGCATCTCTGCCATACTCCTCCTTCTTCTCGTGTGCCCATTCCTGAGCGCTGTGAATGAGTGATTTTTGGAGGTGCACTTCCTGAACCATGTGCCCACATTGCCAGTTTTCTTACACGTGTCGGATCGGCATGTTTATCCAGTTGCCCATCCTCCACGGCTTGTTTCCAACATACCAGTCTCCAGTCCTCGGTAATTTCAACAAGCATTTTAGGTGCTAGTCGCTGGAGAATTTCATGGGGGTGGCTAAAAGTCCGAAGCGTTTGCAGCAATCGGTCGCGCCCAATCCCAGCTGCGAGCAGCCAGGTGTCCGTTGAGGCTTCCACGTCAGGGAATGCAATCGCCGTCTGAGCCTTCCATTCACTGGCATATGCACTCCAAAAATTCGGCCAGCTAGGCATGTCAGCTTGGCTGCCGTTCGCCAGCTTGTCCGGACTGCCGACTTCCTCAAATAAAGTGAGCACATTCTTGGTAGTGTCGTCATTGCTCCTCTTTTTCAGCGGAACAGCTCGGTTATGAGCATTGACTACTTTGGCATCTTCGTCCCTCCTTTCCTTTGGTGTGGCCTCATGCGCTTGCTTACCTTGCAAATGTGGTTTCGCGGGCCGTTGAAGTAGACGCCTCGGTCGGTCCTGCCACATTGCTATGCTGTCCGCCGAGTTTTGACTGTCCGACGGGTAATAGTCTGGGTCGGATTGTGCTCAGCAGAGTGAGGGGGATTCCTGTGACGGCGTGAGCGATCTACTTGCTTGTTCCTTCGTAGCCCGCCTTTTTCACTGAATAACCACGGGTTCCGGGATTTGAAACTCGGTCATCCAAGCTATACATTCCGCTGGATCCTATAATACGATAATTGGGAATAATCTTTCAGTTCTGCACTCCCTTTCGTGCTGCTGGGCGCTCGGTGGGTGGAGTGACTGCTTATTACCTCCTGCTTGCACCCCGCTGGGGATGCAGATGGTTCATGATCTTTCATTTCCTCTTCTTCGCCCGTCCGCTCGTCCTGTTTCTCCTCAGCCGCATTGCCTTCTTCATCACTGCCAGCCATATCTTCATCCTCATCATGTGTCGGCTCCTTACGACAGCAAATTGCAGCCGCATGCAAGGCGGACGCGTTTTATTCTGGCGTCATCAACTGCCTCCGCGACCTTTCTGACAAGGCGCTGCGCCGTCTGACAGCTCCTATGCGTGCGACAATCGCGCACTACAGCTGAGGTGCTGTCTTACAGCATCGATCGCAAAGACCTTCCTCGGGTCGTCGTCGCACGGGACGTCGAAATCCGTGCGCAGCTCCTGTACGAGTACCATATGTTCTGAATCTTGCAGTTCGCAGTGCCATATCCGTTGGCCTGGAAATGCGTTTTGCCAGGTTTTGGCACCCCCTGCGTTGCTCAGGATAATAAGTCGGGAACTCCGACCATTTTGCCGCTTAGAGGCCGATAGTTAAAAATTGATTTTAACATATATTGTCTGAGGTAACCTGACCGTAATTCGGGTTAACCGGAATGCCAAATTTTCATACGCGTTGTCTGTAGGAGCAACATCACAATGCACTTTACAAACGATAATTAACAATAAAAGAAGCTGCTGCTGTACACAAAGGCTAGTTGTTCTGTTATCGCTATCGACACAAATTTAGAGAAGCCACATTGACGCAAATTTAGCCTTGATGTCTCCACCTGTTTGGAAGCAGTTGCGTAAGATACCACCCAAATAATTGTGTATATACTTACTCGTTTTCTATCACTACTCGTTTTACTACACAGTGATGAGTAGTGAGCACTGGATTTAAGTTATATGCTCGGAGAGATTTTTTTGGGGTCAAATTCTGCGCAGGTCAACTCGTGCGCAACTCGCTTTTTGGGTCAAATCCTGCTCAA
>JAABLK010000337.1:0-33160 GCA_012295415.1 Phytophthora chlamydospora
TCTTGGCGCTGTTGATCTCGCGATCCGCCGGCAGGGGTGTGCCGGTCTGGGCCATCTCTTCCGTGTTCTTGAGCACCGTATCACAGGTGCGGAACTTGGGCAGCAGTAAGGCGCCGGAGACCCTCAGCGAAGAGGGTGGCGCAAGTCTGCGGCCGTGGGCGATCCGAAGGGGAGGCGGGGGGTTCTCGGGGTCCATTGCTAGCGAAGGCGCAAAAGGAGAAGTGAGTGCTGGACGGCACAGCGCGGCGCAATGGAGAAGCACGATGTGGATTCACTCGACCACTGGGAGGCAAAAAGTCGCCGAAGACACACAGAAAGCAACGAGAGTTTTCAGTCAACTTTGCACAAATGTCCGATTCCATCGCTTCGGTTCTCCCTCCTATCTCAATCTCATTCGAACTTTTGCCGCCTGCACCAAGAATGGTGGTGCTCATCTGTGCGGTCGTTGGTGTATCGGAGATAGACGCGTTCTCAATCAACATCGACCAGAGCAAGACGGTGTCCGAACTGAAGGTCGCGATCGTGGCGGAGATCCCCTCAGCGAGGATCAGGTGGGATGTTCAGTATCTGGAGCTTTACTTGGCGAAGAAGGACGACGCGTGGATGAACGACGATGATCCTGGTCTGGAAAATCTGGAAGATGGCAAGATAGATGACGTGTTTCCACGAGAGCAGATCCTTACGAAGAAGATAAAAGGATCATGGACAATTGAGGACGTGTTGAGATACCACGAGATGCTCGAGTGCGCTCCACGGTCGAAGCAAATCCACGTGCTGGTGGTGCTTCCGGAAGGTTCAAGAGAAGCTACAGGCGCGCCAGTATCGCCAGGTACGATCTTCTGCTATCTGGTGGAAATCAACTCGCTGCCGAAAAAGTGTATCATCCATCACTAACGCATTTGTTTTCGTGTTTGTTCATTATCCAGAGTCCGATACCCCCCAGCCGTGGAATACTTCCACTATTTCGTTAGCGTGGTCGTCTTTTCTGTCATTCTTTGATAAGAAGACCACGGAAGCGAAGAAAAACGTGTGATCGATGAAGGAGAGCCTACCGCTAGTTTTGCGTGACGGTGGGCCTTGGTCGTTGCGTATTTCCCGGCTGTAGACTACCGGTAGCTTTTCCAAACGAAGCTTTTCAGGATGTAGTGTCGCGCCTCACTGCAACGCTGAACGCGCCGCATTCGAGTTTTTTTTAATATCCTAGTGACAATAAAGTCTTTTCGTTTGCCATCCTTCGCGTTGCTCAGTTGGATTCGCTTCACAATGATATGTGCCGTGCCCTCTGCCTTCTGGAGAAAGATATCCAGCTTACTAGTTGGGATACTTTCGGCTCAACATTGCAGTTTGTCGTCGGATCCCAATAGAACTGTCGGGATGCTCGATTTGGTCACGTAGACGACGGATCTTACGAACAACCGATTGATGTCTGGATTCAGTAACGGAGGCAGCAGATACATGGTCTCTCTTTTAGATGTAGCATCGTTAAGCCCAGGAGTAAATGCTTACCTAAGGCGTCGCTAACATATAACAACGTGTGCACGCCTTGTAAGAAGCTACAGACAGAATAATCCCTCCGTGTGAAGATGTGGCTTGGAAACGGAGTACTACGCGCTTCTCGTTATCATACAGGCATGTCTGCTCGCTAGATACCCGTTCGTTCTTGAATCTCGTATGCATTGACAGTGCTGGTTTGTTGCATGCACTATCTTCAGCCACTAGTCGAGAACATATCTTTTCATTCGAGAATCTGCTGCCTGAACCAAAGATGGTGACATTCTACTGCGCGTTCGTTGGTGTGTCGGGGGTGGACACGTTCTCTGTCAACATCGACCAGAGCAAGACGGTGCACGAACTGAAAGTCGCAATCGTGCCGGAGATCCCCTCAGCAATGGGTCAAGTGTAAGCCCTCGGAACTACAGCTTTTCGTGGCGAAGAAGAGCAACAGATGGATGAAAGACAGCTATCCTGCTTTGAAGGATCTGGAAAACGGGACAATTGGTGCTGTGCATCCTCAAGAGCTGGTCCTTACGAATAAGATGAAAGGATCATGGACGATCAAGGACGTGCTGATAACCCACAACTTGACCAAAGACCAGGGACGCATTCCACGGTCGAAGCAAATCCACGTGCTGGTGGTGCTTCCGGAAGGTTCAAGAGGAGCTACGAGCGCGCCCACGTCTGCAAGTGCGAATGAGAACGACCCCCTGCTCCCTGGTGGAGGCGGGACCAAAACTCGCTGCGAGAAAGTTGTGAAAGGTATGCTTCTCGTGTTTGAAATGTGTCCATGTAACACCACCAACTCATATTTTCGTGTTTTACACAACAACAATTGCCGGATTCTTCCCGGTCGTGGCATACTTCCTCTATCGCTTCGGATTTGTCGTCTATAAGGACCTTCTGGGAAGATCCCACCGACCCCAAGAAATGCGTGATCGATGGACTGCCTCGCTCTCTGTGTATGACCGAAACTTTTCAGATTGTAGTGTGCTGAAAGAGATCTTTCGCCTCACGCGTTGAGTAGTGCGATCTCGATAACACTGCCCGACGTTTAGGTTTTTGCAGCCCATTTGCCAGTGTACTTTGCTATATGATGTCGGCACCGATGCTCGCACGTACTAGCCCACATACTCAAGCATCTTGATTCACTCATCCTCGCACTTCGTGGCTCACCGAGTAGCAGAAGAATTCGACCGACGACACCAATAAAATCACTGAACGGACCAACGCATGAACGAGAATCCTACTAGTACTAGATTACCACAATGTGTCAATTGCGGCGCTTTTGTAAGGCGGGCCCAATCCAGCAAAATGCTGAATCCGCTGGGTGCAAACAGCGAATCTCGATCTCCTCCGCAGATTGGTATTGTAGATGAGAACCTGAATTTTGGACTTCAATTTGAGTTTTTTTGTTTTGCTGTCCTATGGAGATTTTGTCTTCTGCGTACGGTTAGCAACGTCTACAACGCATCGATTGCGACGACTCGGTACGTTGCGGCACTGCCTGAGAAGGATGGTCGACAGCTAGGGAATAACCGCCGACCAAGGCCATCGTCACAGAAATACTAGCGAGCCACGTCATCCCTCACACATTTTTCTTCGTCTCCAGGGTTTTCGGTTCTGTACAATGAACACATGCGTACGAATGTGTTAGTGATGATCCACATGCAGCACTCATGAAGCGAAAAACATACATACCTCCCGCAACTTTCTCGCAGACAGTTTTGCTTCCACCTCCATCACGTAGCAGACGATAGTTCTCGGTCGCGCCTGCCGACGTTGTCGCGCCCGCAGCTTCGTCCGGAAGTACGACCAGCACGTGGACTTGATCCGCTTTTGGAGCGCACCCGAGCATCTCGTGGTGTCTCAACACGTCCTCGATGGTCCACGCTGGCCTCAACTCATTCGCAAGGACCTGCTCTCGAGGGAACACGTCACTGATCGTGCCTACTTCTAGTCTGTCCAAAGCAGGATCGTTGTCTCGCATCCACGCGTTGTCCTTCTTCGCCAGGAAAAGCGTCAGTTCACTGGGCTCACGGGGGTTGCGCTTGAGCCTCGCTGGAAACCCCGCCGCGATCGCGACCTCACCGCCTTGGTTTGGTCAAGCTTGACAGCAAGCGCGTACTGTCACGGGTTACCAACGATCGCACACACATGAACTTCACCATTTTTGGCTCGGGCCGCAGCTTCTCGAATGAGAAGAGAGGAGGAACCTTGGCGGGAAATGATGGAATTGAACAAGCTGAAGATGAAAAATCCTTTGTGCAAAGTCACCAGACATCCCGCATCTGCGCCTGTTATCCCTGGCAGCAAGCCCGAAAGGCTCCATCGAGCGTGTAGTCAGATGCAATCCATAATCAGTACCAGCGGCTCTTGTGTGTCAACAGCGCTGTTGACACACAAGAAACAATGGTTAGAACGGTGGAAAGCTTTTGTTTCCAGGCATGATTCTGAGCACACATTAGTGGGAACGAACTCCTCTTCGATGTATCGTCGAAAGTGCCATTGCCTCAGAGCACTGTCGAACTCTGAGGAGGTGGAGGTTCTTGCTGGAGATGTTTTCTGTGGCTGGATTTCCGCCGTGAAGTCTTGATCTTTGACTTGCAACGCTCGCATGGAGTTGTCAGTGCACTGTCAGTATCAACAATAAACTCCATGTATATTAGCAAATTTTGGCACAGAAAGAGGCTTCTCCTTCATCCCATTCGAGCGTAGACTCCTCCAATTGATAGCCACGAGTGCCAGCTAGAGACGGCCCGAAGACGCTCTCCAGGCGTCCAAAGTTCCAGTCGGTGCGTTGGGGCAGCTGCAAGCAGCGCTGGCTCGAGCAATCCACGTTCCAAGTTCATTTGAGCTTCGATGAAAGCACCACTCGCCGCTGTCTTCAGCGTAACCAAAACTCGGAAAGCTGTTCCACCGTCGGTTTGTCCACATGGCCACCAGTAAAACTCGAGACAAATGGGGCAGACGTCCCCGCTGCTACTGCCTGAAGCGGACTCAAGACGATACGCGATATAGTCTCCTCCAACGGCTCCGCCGATTAAGCTCGTGAGACCGTTGGGGGTCACAGGTGCCACTCGCAATCGACCGTCGCAAATGACATGAAGCCACGCGTTACCAGGAAGTAGCACCGACGGATTCGACTGGACCTGCGCAAAACAAACAGAAAGTATGTAAGTATCTCCTGTGCTGCTGAGGTCTCTCCAAGTCACCGCTACCCACATAAAGAGTATGCAAGGGGTCTCCTGCCACCGCAAGCTTCAGATGTAACAGCTGCGATAACCCCAGACACGCAGTCCACAAGGAGGGCGTATCGCCTTCAGCTTGCTTGCTTCGTTGGCCAGCGCGAGGACGGCTTATTGACAGAGTCCCCGGTTGTAAAGCCTAGTTACCTGTCAATCGACAAGCACTTGAGCCCTCCCTTGGGCTCCGTGGGAGGTCACGTCCTGAATGCTGGTTTCTCTGTCATCACGAACGCCCAATTGAGCAAGATCTCATCCATGTTTCATAAAATCAAGCAGCATACGCACCAGGTAGCACTCCCGCACTTGGGCCACGAAGCTCAGCCAGCCCGCAAAGTTGCAGCGTGGGATGCTCGATCCGGTACCTTTATTGCTCTTGCTTTCGTGCAGCAGGTGTGCCGGGCGCTGAAGCAGAGCTCGTAGATCGAGGCGTAAGTCCTGGAACTCTGGATTGCTGTACACGGCACCGAGGATAGCGTCACTTAGCTCACGTGCGCTCTGGGTTGTCACGTGCCGAGTCTGTAGAAACTCGTGCAGTGCACCCCAGCAGCTCTTCACACATTCCTCGAAGGCTGTAGCGAGTTCCTTCCCACCCTCCCCGCTCCCAGAACGACTACCCATGCCGAGGTCAGTTAAAAGGAACGGGTGACACGCGCTGAGTAAGCTCTGCATCAGCTGCAAGTTGGCAGGCGAGAACGCCCAAACGCACACTTCACCTAGTAGAAACTGAAGTTCCTCGAGGTTGTTGTCGACCGAAGGAGGCCCAGCTGCATCGGAGTAGGTCTCACCAGCGTCCTCAGCTACAGTCAGCAGCAATACTGCCAACTGTGTCGCCTCGGAGGTGCCATATCCCCAGTGGTGCCCAATTGCATCCGCCAAGACGACCTTCATGCTGCATTGATTCCTGATACAGTCTGCTGTCATGCGAGACGCGAAAAAGTGGACAACTGCGAGATCCGTAAGCTGCTGCAGCCCAACGTGGCTGTCTGCTTGCTGTTGCTGCTGCATATGTTGCAGTACAGCTACACTCGATCCCTTGCTGATCTGCCTCGCCACGTCAGTTCTTCGTGGTGGAATACCAACCATTGCTGGAGGTTTCGATTCAAGATCCGATCGTTCTTGAGCGGTGTCGCGGCGCGCACGTTGCGACTGGGGCAGCTCATTTTCAGCTGTGACGGCGTCTCGCCCATGTATCTTGCCCTTGTGCTTGATGCTGGAAATGCGCTGGTGGCTCCTCTCAGCTTGAAGTCGACTGTGTAGTGAAGGCTCGGAGCGGAAAGGAGCCCCTTCTAACAGCGAGTCGTGTGCATCTCGCTCTTTCTCCTCCGCACTCACCAGTGGACGCGCATTCACAGACTCGCCTACGGGGCCTTGTGCCTGCTGCTGGTTGTACTCTTGGAACGCGTGGGAGATATGGCGCTGCACAAGCTGTCGTAGATCCAAATCGGAGTGCGGCAAGTACCGAGCACTATTGTGACTTGGAGCGGACTGTTCAAGCGGAGCTCGACGATAGGAGACCACTGTGAACGGGGGCGAGGCCACCGTGCAGAGCAACTCGAGTGGTTTGTTCTGCATTTGAGCTGCAGCTTGGGTTTGGTAGAAAACGTAGGCTTTGAGTACGTGCTTGGTGGATCGCTGCACCTTGTTGGCTCCACTCCCCCAATGGTAATACCACTTGGTGTACGGCTGGTCGTTCAGTACGAAGGTGGCTGATCTCGCAAATGCCTCCGAGCCCCGTGTTCTTGCTTGTAGAGCACCTTCGAGCCACGAAGCTCCCGGGTTCTTCTCGCTCTGAGAAACACTGCGAAGGTAGCTGAGTGAGTGAGCAGCCGCGGGCAGACCCTCTTTGTTTTGCGTCTCGAAGCGAACAAAGACAAAAAGCTTGTGTACGTCAACTCCTGCTTGCCCGGCGGATTGGGAAACGTCGGATTCGGAGTCAAAACGAACCAGCACCTCAAGAGATGAGCCGCAGTAGCTCCGGTCCACGTGCTGTGGACAGCAGTGAGGGAAGCACCTAAACGCGTCAAGACAGGCCAAACAGCACGTCTAGATCAATACAAAACACACTCCATCGGTGCTCTCGACACCAACCGTAAAATCTTCTCGCCAATAGAAGAAAAATAATACACAAAGCTAAACGTCAGCACACCGAGAAGTACCAGCGGAGATCACGAGATCATTCGAACGAACCTTGGCGCCGCGGTTCCTGTTGCTCCTGAGCTCAATCGAGAGACCAAACGAACACGAACCAGTCAAAGTCAGCGTTGAGCGGCACTCGAACGCCGGCGAACGGCGCCCCCTTTAGTATGGCGGCTCACCGCTTGTACTCGTCCTCGAAAAGATTCTCGTGGGGGCAGACTGCGCGCGTAAAGGTGGCAGAGATCGCTGGCAGGGGTTCATTGGCCATTTTCCTCCGCGGCTCCAAGCACTGCGTTGGTTTTGAGGGGGAATGAGCGCTACAAGCTCCAACAGCCACCACGCGTTCAAGTGGAAAACTATTTCACGTCAGAGCATTGAGCTTGACAATGCTTGAGGCGAGCTGAGGCATGAGTTCCCGGCATAACACCGCTGTCAAGTCAGCGGCAACAGACGGAGAGCTTTCTTAGGTTCAATTGCTCCAACGACAAGGTCAGAGCACAGCAAGAACTGACGAGATCGAGGACAGGCGCAGCGCTGCGTGGAAATAAAATCCCAACACGGCTTGCTCTGGACGGTGCCGCAACCATTGATCTGTTGTTTTACAGGCCAACAAAAGCATAAGACGGCGGCGAAGCTGCGACGAGCATGAAGCTCGCACGCACGAAACCGGCCCAACGCCTCGCATTCATTGTTTTGTGGTCTCGATCTGCTAACGAAGGCTGCGATATTCTTGCTCACAACCCCTTCAGCTCTCCAAGTCCGACCCCACCAGCAATGCCAGTGATCCACGACCGCTACCGAGTCATGCGTGAGCTGAGCGCCACGCTCTACGGCTGGGTCTTCGCCTGTGAAGATACGGTGCACAACATCGATTCAACCGCCAGAGACACCCCAAAATCTTCCGTGGTCATCAAGCAAGTCTCTCTCGAGCGCATGGTCGACTTCATGCAACACCATCCTTTACATGGCCACACCCCGGACAACCCGATCGCAGAACGAGAGATCGGTGACCTTGTGCGTGCCGCCGGAGGTCATCCGAACCTCGTCCAGTACAAGGACTCCTTCGTTGAGCAGCAGACGCTATACCTCGTCATGGAACACTGCGCCGACGGAGATCTTTACAACTACTTGAGCAAGCGTGGACAGAGGAACATGACCTGCATGAACGCATTGTGTGTGCTGTCGCAGGTGGCCTCGGGGCTGGCGTTCTTGCACGAACTTGGCATCGCGCATCTCGATATCTCACTCGAAAACATTCTGCTGCATCGCGGTCGGTGCAAGCTGGGCGACTTCGGGCTTTCCACGCGCGAACAGCGTCGTGGTGGTCGACTCGTTGGCAAGAAGAACTACATGGCACCCGAGATCGTCGCCGGCGACGCGTACGATCCAAAGGCGGCGGACGTTTGGTCGCTCGGAATCGTGCTCTTCATCATGCTCACGGGCTCGCCACTTGTGTCACTGGCCTCCGCGTCGGTGAAATCGTTTCGCGCGCTGAAAGGAACCGGTGTTGTTCGGGTCTTGCAGTCCTGGGGGATGGCGGCAGCACTGCCGACCAGCACACTCAATCTTCTGTCGGGTATGCTGGAGATCGACCCGAGCAAACGCCTGACTATCACTCAGGTGCTGGCTCACAACGCACTCAAGGAGAGCCTGGAGTAGCAAGCATACCACCACAGGTAACTCTCTCGCATCGGAACGAGAAGGTAAATAAAAATTAAAAAAATCGCAAAAACAATGGATTCCGTTGACTTCTTTAACCTCCTCAGCGTTCGACAGTTCTCTGGATGGTACTTTCGACGACTGGCCCCACCATGTCGAAAAACAGTGCAGTATCGCATTCGATCGGCAGTTTTCGTTCTTGCTGACGATCTGGGTGGACGGTGCAGCGGAGCAGGCACGCCTCATGCTCTTCTCGGACGGGTACTCGGGAATTGTGGTGCTGAACTGCATCCTGGAGCAGGTAACTTCGCTTTCAAACGCAGAGAGTGACGAAGCGCAAACCCAAGTTCTTCGCAAAACGGAGTTCCCACTGCGGGCTTTACTATACGACAACGCACTATCCGAAATGTGGCTGATCAAACCGATCATCAAGGGACTGATGTCCTTGTTCGGGAAGCCGATCTACCGCAGTATGGCGCAAACGTTCAAGCCTGTTCCACGAGCCGGAAGTGCTTAGAACGACTTTGTGATGCTGACGTCGACCTCGTTTGCATAAGGGGGCCCGGTACCAATGCTTCAGGTGCTAGCTAGACGCATTGTCGAAGGCGTAACCTTTGCTGATGCATTGGTGAGTGCCATCGTGGCGGCTTTTCACCATGTAGCGAAGTCTCAGCACGATTTCAACCCGGAGAAGCCGTTCAAGATGATGGCCTACAACATGCGTCAACGCGTGCCTCACCCCGCCAAAGAAGACAGTGTTGGCGCGTTCATGGTTTGTGCAGTTCTGAGCTGGCCAGCCACTGAAGGCGTCGACGTAGCAGCTACGTCGTTCTGGGACCTCGCTCGTCGAGAGAAGACTGTGATCGACGGCAATCTTCAGCAGAAGACGATGGTGGCAGCTGTAGCGATCGTCTTGGGTCTCCATGTTAACGCGAAGACGGCGCCATTGTTTGCAGAGGAGATCAAGATTCACTCCCTGCATTCGGATGCAAACATTTCAAACAGCGGGAGTCCGTTTGAGAGAGAGATTTTGCGCACTGACTCGCAAGGATTCGAGCAACATCAGCACACTAGCTGTCAAAAGCATTCATCCGTACAACCCGGTCCCTTACTTGTCTGCTTCGGTGAGTTTCTTCGTTTCGTCTGTGGCATCCTTCTGCGATTCAAGACCGAGGATGGTGCAGCCAAGATACGTGGTTTGCAGTATGTGAGAGTATTCGCAACATTGACACGCTGGTGGATGTGCTGTGAAACCCAACACCGGGCAGTGTTTTTGAGAGCCAACGACAACGAGCTGGACACCAATTTGACGCTTGAGGCAAAATGAGTCCCGCGATCAGTGACCAATCCAGAAATCTTTCCCCAGAAAGCAGTGCACACGGCACACTACGCAAATACGTGCCCCATTTCCTAGCAAATCTAACTCCGCGACCATTTTGCTTTGCACATTAACGCCCAACCTGCACTTGTACAGCAGTTGACGCGTGCCTGCTTGTTATGCTACTGACATTGATTTCGGATTGCAACTGACTACACGCTCGATGGAGCTTTTGGTATTGGGCTGGACCGTGCAGATGCTACTAGTGGGGATGCCTCCATCGCGAAGACTAGCAGAAAGTAATAACAAGATTTTCTGGTGACTTTGCACAATTTTTTTCTTTGTCATCTTCCGTTTGTCCGATTCCATCATTTCCCGCTCCTCCCTTCGCATTCTCATTCGAGAATTTGCTGCCAAGCCAAAAGATGGTGAAGTTCATGTGTGCGGTCGTTGGTAAATCATGGCAGTACGCGGTTGCTATCGACATCGACCAGAGCAAAAGAGTGTCAGACCTGGAGGTCGCGATCGTGGCGGTGTCCCCAGCGTCAATCAAGTGCGTGTACGGGTATCTGAAATTCTTCTTGGCGAAGAAAGACAAAGCGTGGATGAGAGACGACGATCCTGCTCTGGACAAACTCGAAGAAGGCACGATTGAGGACGTGTTCCCTCGAGAGCTAATCATTGCGAATGAGATGAGGCTAACATGGACAATTGAGGACGTGTTGAGACACCACGAGATGCTCGGATGCGCTCTAAGAGCGAATCAGGTCCATGTGCTGGTGGTGCTTCCGGAAAATTCAGACGAAGTTACGGGCGCGCGAACGTCGGCACGTGCGACGGAGAACTATCGCCTGCTACCTGATGGAGGTGGGAACAAAACTCGCAGGGGAAAACTGGTGGAAGGTATGTTTGTCGTTTCTGGGATGCTGCATGTGTATCATCACCAACTCATTTTGTTTTCGTATTTCTTCATTGTACGGAACCGCAATTGCCCGATGCCTCCCATTTGTGGCGTATTTCTGCGATCTCGTCAGTTTGGTCGTTGGTACGGCCATTCCGAAGAATGGAGAAAATCCAAGCGACGAAGAAAAATGTGTGATCGAGCGATGGAGAACTTAGTTTTAGGAATACGATGGCTTTAGTTGGCGTATATTCCCCCCTTTGTTGACCAGCTAATCCAAGTTGCTGAGGATGTAGCAACTGCCTCGCAAAAGTGCTGGAAGCTAAATCGCCACAATTGATGTTGTACTCTAGTCTTTTCGTTCATGCGTTGGCTCCGTCGGTGATTTTCTTTGTGCCGTCGGTGGAATCTTTCTGCTACTCGATGAGACACAGTGTCGTTTGCGTTGCCTTCGTTCTGCATACCAACATCTTCACCGGGCGTACTTAATGCACACCATCCTCACACCGTGGACGACAATGCTTTATTGTCACTGTAGGTGTTAGTTGCGATGCCTTATCAATTGCAGAGATAGACTACTCACCAAGGTGTGCATTAGTGTGCAGAGTGAAATGGTCGCGGAGCTACATGTAGATTTGCTTGACAACGCTATGTGCAGAACGATATCTAACGTTACATGTAAATTGACCACTGATCGCGGAGCTCTTTACAGCCCGCAGCCGTAATTTACTTTATCCAGCATAAATTCCCTTTTCAGTCCCATAAAATACAATACCGTCACCAAAAATGGGACTCCGTGGACTGGTGGACTCGCCCATGGACGAGCGCGAGAACCTCGAGCTGCTGGCGCGCGTGGAGCGGCAGCTACACATGAACAACGCTCCGTCCTCGCTCTCCACGGACCCGTGGTCCGCGCCTCCCGCGTCCACCGCGCGCGATCTCTGGTCCCTGGTGTTGGACGTGGTCTTCTCTCCTCTCGGACTGCGAGTCCGCGCCGCTGACCTGCTTTGCGAACTGTGCGACCAACGCGATGATCCGTTACCCGTGAGAATTAATGTCGAAGAGACACACAAGTTGCGTGCAGTGGTAAGCTCCACGTGCCAAGCTCTAGAGGAGCTCAACGCTATGGACGCTACTCAAGCAGCTCAACTCTTCACCTGGTTGGGCTTCCTAGAACGTGTACTGCTCGCCACCCACAGTACCGTGTGCACACAAGTCTTCCAGAACAACAACATGTACACCGGCATGCTGGCCAAGCTGCTTCGGCTGCTCAGTGGCTGCTCCACCAAGGTCTTTGCCGCCGCCACAGTGTGTCTGGGGCTCTTCCACGACCACGAACGGCGCTGCGACCGTCAAGTGCTGGTTCAGGAGGTGCTGAGAGAGGTAAAGGACGGCAGGGAACATCTGAGTGGGGCCTTGCTGCACGTCATCAATTCGTGCGGCTGTCCGTGTCCTCAAGAGAGACTCGTGCATCTCTGGAACGCGCTGCAGTTGTTTGGGGATATCTTGCAGGACGAGACGGCGTCGGGGTTGGTGTTCTTGAACGACTTCAAGGTGCTGGTGGATCTACTGATCCGAGAGTGTACGGACCTCCCGCAGGAGGACGAGTCAAGGCTGCATTACCTCGAGTTACTGGAGACAGTGCTGAGCTCGCCGATGTACTTGCAGGCGCAAATGTATCGGAAAAGAGAACTGTGGAAGCTGCTGGAGTCACTGCTGGATGCCGGAGCGGAGGAGGACTCGCGTATGCCCAAGGATGTCGTCGGCAGAATCAAACAGATACTGGTCAAGTATATTGACTTGTTGGACTGATAAGAGGAGTTTGGAGATAGACGTTAGACGTGTTGCGTGGGAGAAATGTACACCAAAGTGAAGAACTATGAGCACCAACGCATTTGTCGTTGTCGACGTGCTTTCTTTGTCAACGGAGCTGTATCCGCACTTCGATCCGGTATATGGTAATATCCATGCTAGGGTGATCGATAATCTGATCAAGGAAATGCTTCACGAACGTTGATGTGTGTTGTACACTCACGCGATAGTTTCGTCGGGCTGCTCACCAGGTAAAGATTTGAACGTATAGCAACAAATCCGTACATTTCACGCTTTAACTCCGAAGGAAGTCAAGGTTACTCGAATGAGATCCGAGTGCCTTGAGTTTTGTGGTGCGTACGTGCTTGAAGTTCTCGTACTCCACCAGAAGAACTCTGATCTTCTCCAGTTGCGCGTGACTCGTAATCTCCGTCTCGTCCAGCCCAATACTAGTTTTTTCAGAAGCGCCATTACATTGCTGCGCTGACGCGCCAGTTGCAGACCCCACGTCACCGTTAGAAGCAGCTTTGTGGCAATCACTCGAGTAGTTATGGCCACTAGCGTAGTGTTGAAGTGCCTGCTGAAACCCAGCCTCTAGCATCTCCACCTTCTTGGCAGTAGCTTCTTCCAGCTTCGCAGCTTTTTCGGCGTATTTCCGCTCCAGTTCACGTTTATCAAGTGCATGCTGCATCTGGAACTCTTGCTGCAGTCGAGCATATTCAGCGTTAATCGCCTCCATCACTTCGGTCTGAATCTTGGTCGGAATAGGCTTCGTCGACCCTGACTCACCGCTACTGGTCTGTCTGCGGGCAAACGGGCGAATGGACTTCGAGAGCGAGAACAACGGTAAACTTTCCGCTTGAGTGCGCGCGTAGAGCGCATGAAGCTGATCCAGCTGGATGTTCTGCTCTTCTAGCTTCAATTGGCTGGCAATAAGCTGATCTTGCAACACTTGGTTCGTCGTGGCCAGTTGCCTCACAAATACAGCGACCTCGGGGTTGTCGTGCAAAACCGCCTCCACCTCCGCCCAACTCACGGAACCCTTCACTTGATTTTTTCTTTGGCGGAAAAATGACGTCGTAGATCCCTCCAAGTCTCTGCTCACCGGACGCAGGAACTTCAGCAACACAAACTTCCTCGTCCTGCCCATTCTGCCTTGTAGCTTTGCGTGCAGTTGCTGCAGTGACTGCACCTCCTCTCCATCCAGAGCATGCAGAATATCCCCAACTCGAATCTTCCCACAACCTTCTGCTGGGCCGACATCTCCCTCTCTCATCCTCCGAAATGATTGCACCACTAGTACTTGACCTTCATCCTCTTCCCCTTCCAGCTTTTCAAGCCCCACATTCAATCCAATCCCATGTTCATCCGTCTGCAACAGCACATCCAGGAACTGCATCGGCCGTCCAGCGCGTAGCCCTCCAGCACGTAACCCACTTTCTCCATCATCCTCCACCTCCACATCTGGAAGACATTGGTACGTGACCTCGAACGCCTTCTGCTCTGTTTCCACCGTATCAACGACGGTAGCATCCTCCGGTTCCTCTTCAACCTCCGCTGGGTCCTTCTCCATAGCCTCTGCATCAACTCGCGGACTTCTCCAGTCGATAAAGTACGACGCCACCAGCCCCGCCTTGGACCTGCCACTACCAGACGTAGATGAAGAAGACGAGAGCGGCGTGTCGCTTTCCATCGCTTTGATGTCCATCGTTGACAAAACTGATAGATCGGGGTACGCATCCTTTCGTGCGCAAACGTAACCTCGTACCCCTCCTTGGGGATCAAAAACCCAAATCAAAATGAAGGAAGTCGAGGCCGCCGGGACGTCGTCTTCGGACGCGCAGATGTACATGCAGATCGCTTCCGACTGGGTGGAAAACAGTGAATCTTGCTGGCTAGACGTCTACGAACGTACCGTGGAAGTTGCGGCGTCGGGGGCTCAAGAACTCGCTCAGGAACAGCGTTTAACCGCCGAGGTGCACAGTAACCCCAGCTCCCAGTACCAGTTGCCACTTACCCCAGACTCCCAGAGCTCTGGAGAGTCTCACTTGGTGCAGATTCTGGCTCGAGGAGACTCGTGGATCGATGTCCAAGTGAAGGTGAAGGCGGGGGAGGCATCAGGGATGCAGAAACAGGTCCGCACGGTGTTCCAGGCCCCCTACGAGATGGTGGCTGTGCCCTCAACAGAGGACCCGCAGACGTCGTTGCAACTGCAGGCAATTGACGTGTCACCGGACGAGAAGTTCGTGGTGCTTGGAGGCTCCGATGGCCTCTGTATGCTCTGGGACAGCCAAGATCGTTCACAGATGCTGCCGCTTCAGGGTCACGTGGCAGACGTGACGAGCGTCCGCTTCTTCCCAAGCTCACAGGTGATTCTCACAGGCTCACTGGACTTTACGTTGAGAGTCTGGAGCATCGGTGGACGCTGTGCGGCAGTATTGAGGGGGCACCGTGGGGGTGTCGAGGACGTGGCCATTGTGGGGAGAGGGAGAAATGTGCTGTGTAAGGGAGTGTTGAAGGGGAGGATGTTTTGATCTGTGCTATCTGACTAGTGGTGCTGATGTGTAGCGTGCGGAACGGACGGGCTGATTCAGCTCTGGAACTGCGGGACGCAGGACGTCATTGCCAAGTGGGCGAACGACGACCAGAGTCCTGTGCACTGCCTGTCGGTGATGGACGACACGGCCCAACTGCTGGCAGAAGGCGACTACCCTCCGAATATGAGCGACAGTGAGGCTGAGACGGACGGAAAGGTGGTCTTTGCCGGTCTTGACAATGGAGAAACGCTGGGAGTGGATATTCGGGCGCGAGGAGCAGTACGAGCTTTCTGGATTTGCTGGTGTGTTGGCAGTCCGCTCCTGACTTGTACTTGGCATTTGATCAGGTGTTCAATGTTGAGGGGCTCGCCGGTTCGATCATCTCGTGTGCTGCTACAACAGCTACCGCGTCGTTGCCGATGCTGTTCACTGGAAGTGAAGACGGACTGCTGACGGTCTGGGATCTACGCCACACCAGGTACGTCCGACTGGATGTTGCACTGAATCCGTAGCAATGCACTGATCTTGTTGCTGCACGCAGTACGCCGTTGCATGCTCTCACGCGGAGTTCGTCACCGATTCACAGCATCGCCGTCTCGGCTGATGGCCAAGCTTCTGTTGGCAGTGTTTGGACCGCGCATGGCGACGGCGCATGCAGCAACTGGAGCAACTTTGGCGAAAAGCCACACGTGGTTACGGAGCTGACCGGTCCGCAGTATGATGCAGTGCGCGGCGTCGCGCTTGGCAGCAAGACTGGTCGTGCTTTCACGGCCTGTCGCGACGGGCGTCTGCGCGAGTACATCCCGCACGTCACTGCGTGAGTGAGTCAAGTTTTGCTGGCATCCCAGTGAGCCCACGCACCTTCAAGATCAAGAAGCTCGAGAAACACACGACTACGGTAGGTCTATTTAATTCAACGGAGGTGGTAACGAGAACGAGAACTGCTGCTAGTGTCTCGGCCGGCAGACTCGATGGGTTGGCCTAATGTTACAAAGCGTTCATGCTCTCATCACACGTGCGAGGCGCCGGAGACGATTCCTGTTGAGTTGAAGTACTCCTTGCTCTCGCGCCGCACCAGTTCTACGCCCGAGACAGAGTTGAGTGTCTTCTTGGTTCCTGACGCCGACGCTCCCCTCTCGTCCTTCATGTGAAACACGGGGACGTTGTCGTGATTGTGCTTGCTATTGCTGCCTGGAGACTGGATGTCGCTACCGTCCTCTAGGTCGGCCTGGGACGTCGGCACGCGCTGGTAGCCTCCCTGCTTGGCCTTCCTAGACTCGTTCGCTGCTGGCGTCGTGTGCTTGATGGACGTGTAGAAGAGCATTCCGCACGTGGCCACGACGAGGCCGACCACGTTGATCGGGGTGAGCTGGTCGCCGAAAATGAAGACGGCGAGCAGCACTTGCGTCACGTCCTTGAAGCTGCCGGCGATGCCCAGCGACAGCGCCGACGTCTTCTTGACCAGCAGAATCTCGATGAAAATCAGCACGAACGCCAGACATCCGCTGATGAAGATGAAGACCAGCGACATCATGAGCAGCTGTGAGTCCAGCAGGAAGCGCGACGTGGCGTAGTCGCTCCCCTCGGAGAAAAGCGCGATGGGCAGCAGGCCGATGGCGCTGGCTGGCGACACGAAGAAGACGACGGCCAGCACTTTATTCCTGGGCGCGCTGTTGCTGTCCTCCATGGCTTGAAGCAGCGACTGCGTGAGCACCCACCTGAGCGTTCCAATGACCGACGCCGCCAGTACCAGCAAGAAGCCGTACAAGACAAAGTCCGCCGAGCCGTAACTCGCCAGCCCGATGCCGCTGGAGATGAGCGTGATGACCCCGAAGAGCGGCCAGGACGGGCGTTGATGGCCCAGACAAATGGAGAAGAGCAGGTTCCACACGTTGCCGCCGGATTTGACGACCGTGTAGAAGGTGACGGTGATGTAGAAGAGCGACAAATTGGACAGCATGATGTCGAGCGCTGTGCAGAGCCCTATAGGCACCGCCAGCTTCCAGTAAATCTTGGCCGGTAGAGCCAACATGGGTCCTCCATTGGAGCAGCGGTCGATGACTCGGGATAATAAGCACTTGACGAACATGTTGATACAGGTCATGGTCGTGGCGAACGGGTAGCCGCCGCCGGCCCAGACCCGCAGGAACCACTTGTTAAACAGCGTCATGCCGATACTCACGGCGTACCAGAGCACCACGAAGACGCTCACGTCCAGTGCGTGTAGCGCGACTGGAACAGGGACGTAGATGCCCAGTCCTGGGAGGAGGCGGAGGCGCTTGTGTCGTCGCTTCTTGGCCACGTAGAACCCCAGCAGCCGCAGTCCTAGCGCCAATGACAGCATGAAGGAGCACGTGGCCACTAGCGCCGCCGTCTTGTCGTCGTTGCCGCTGATCTGCGCCGCGAGCGATGGCAGCGGCCCGCTGTCGGCGGCGTCCGCTCCCGACTGCGCCATTGTTGATGCTGTCGACGCGGCGATAAATGGACTCTGAAGGGAGAGTCCATCTTTATCCGCAAATCGCGTTCCGATTGGTTAATTTTCAGCAGTGGTCAGGGCAATTTTGCGCGTAACGGCCGGAAAAGGCAACTTCAACGTACTTTCGAGGTCGGCTTATTCTCCATCAACTGCATTGTGTTACTTCACGCGGTGGCTCTCTTTCTGACGGTGCGTCGCTAGTCGTTTGGCGGACAAGTAGGTCTTGTTGCAGCCGGGGAAGCCGCACTCGAGTCGACTCGATGATGCGTCGGAATTGGGAGTGGTGGTGGTGGGGGCACTGGCACTTCCGCCGCCATGCTCCCCCCGCATGTGCTGCTTGAACTTGTAAGCGCTAATGAATGTCGCTCGACAGGAAGACTCGGCGCATGTGAATTGGTGGTGCAGTGCGCGGTGGGCGGCTTGGTCGCTCGCGGTCTTGAACACTTGGTCACAGCCGCAGACCGAGCAGATCTGCGGGACGAACGTGCTGCTGCTGCTGAAGCCAGAGACGTCGTCTTCGTTTGCAGGTTCTCGGTCGCCGGACTGCCCCACTTCGATCGCTCGACGTTGCATGCGACGCAGTTTCCGCAGCACCATCCACCGCTGCTGGTACAGTTGACGCCAGTTGTGCTCGTAGCTGTCGCCGTGGCCACACGCCACTAGAGAAGGAGGCCCAGCGCCCTGCTTTTTGCCAACAGGGAGGCTCATTCGCAAGTAGAGTCCACGCCATAATGAAGGGCGGTGGCTCACCTCTGCAAATGTACGGCACACGAGCGCCATTCGGCAAAGCCGCTTGGCACTCATGAAGGAGCAGACGCGCTCCATGACGTCGGGCAGCAGCAGCACATCGAAGGAGCGCTCCAGCTGCTCGGGGTCCACCGTACTCTTGGCCACTTCGGCCGTTCGTCGACGCTTTCGAGTAGGAACAACCGATTCATCGTCTTCCGCCATGTCCTCGAGAGGTATCGAGGGTACCAAGTGCGGCTTCAGCAGCGTCTTCATCTGCGGATATCGCGAAAACGACACCGGTCTAAAGCGGATCGACGACTCCCAGTCGCACCACACAGCCACTCGAGCTTTAAACTCTTCCTCGGTATCAGTGTCGTTGTCATGCGCTTCGGCCACAAACGCCTGCACTTCTTCATCAGATAGGAACACCCAATGTTTCCAGACTTGAGCAGTCCAGTGCACAGGAGCAGCTACGTAAAAGTCCTCGAAGGCGATCTCTCCGCACAGCTGCATTTGGATTTGAGCCAGGCGATCCATCACAACCACTGCGTCGGAGCTAACATCCTGCCGCAAACTGTCGACGTTTTTGCATCGACGCAGTGCCACATACATGATGTAAAACACCACTTGGCGTCGCCGTTGTAGCTCTGCATCTTGATCGTCTCCGTTTCGCGGGACTGCCTTGTAGGATGCCACTAGTAGTTCCAGTAATGCCATTACCGACGTCAATGGCACCAGTTCCTCGTGAGCACAGAATCCCACAAGGAAACCCAGCAAAGCACCTTGAGTCCCAACACTCGTAGCGGCTGCATCCTTAATCCGCTTAATCAACAGCGAAACGACATCGGACACCAAGTCCTTCACAAACATACAGGCGACGGCCGTGAAGACAACAGTCCGCTGTGGAACGACAAGAACTTTTCCTCGGGCTACCGGAACTTTCAGTGCGTCTTGAAGTGCACCGAAAATCGCCGGCTTCAGCACTGCATTGGCTCGTCCAGAGTTGAACGAAAACCCCTGCAGGCCCGTGAAAAACTTCTCCAGCAGTTGGTCGTCAAGGTGCGAGTCAATGAGTTTCTTCTCGTCCTTCGCTTTCTTCGCGCAAAACAGGAGCTTGTCGCTCGCATGGCGCAACAAGCTGGTCATCACTTGCGTCACGGCCTCCCGGTTTTCCTTGTCTCCTCTGTTCAGCTCCTCCACCAATCTCCAAACGCCCGTCACTTGGGCAAAGTCACAATTAACTCGATTTCCTTTCTTCTGGGACTGTCCGTGCTCCTCCAGCACTTGCAGGAACACTTCCGGGAAGCGAAGTCCCATCAGCGCTGCGAACGGCAGCAGCGCCGACCATACCGGAAAGCAAGTCATGGCGTGGAATCTGGGCTTGGGCTGTGTGGGGCGCCATTTGCAGGCATCTGGGGCTTGGCCGAGTCTCTGGGCGCACGGCACCAGCAGCGCATCAAGCAATACCTTCAAAATGAGCTCTGCAGTCGGCCAATACATTGTATTGTCGACATCTCCAGTATTGCAACAATTGCTGCTCTGCTGCCTCGCCAGCCGCACCAATTGCTGGCACAGCAGTGCCGAGATACCGCTCTGTCTTGCACTGCGGCTCAGCCACTGGGCGTCTCGGTGTCGAAAGACGCGCCGCACGAGCTCCGAGGGCGGAGGCATCTCTGAAGAAGCAGCAACAATATTATTGTTATTGGGCAGCAGCGTCTCCACCAGGGTGATGAGCTCAGGCAGCAGCCGCCGCGTCTCGGCCGGCGGAAGCTGCAGCAACTCCGCCGTCGTCACCTGCTGCGTGAACACGCGCCGTGCCGAGACGCCCACGCAGTCATTGAGCCGCGTCAGCAGCGCCAACAGTTCACGCTTGGGCCGCAGCTCTCGCCGCTGCATATTGACTGGCACTGGTTGTCAAACTGCTCGTAAATCAGAGTCTTTTTAAACCCTATATAAGCGTTATTGATTCCGAACTCGTATATAAGGGTTTATCCCTCACATGACAACAAGGTTTGGAAAACCAGGCAGAGTTGTTGCCTGTTTTGCCAACAAGCCTTTGCGCACTGGAGGTGGAAAGAGGCAACAAGTCTTGCCACGAAAGTCGCCATTTCGTCGCCCAAGCAGCATTTCCGTCCGTTTCGTTGAACGGTGTCAACGTCGGTTTTCCCATACCTGTCGAATCTGCAATGGAGAAACTCAACGTCACCAAGTCGGTTCACTGCTGGCAAGCAAGCAACAACGGCCTTTTGTGAACGAGTTCCAAGGCGCAGTGGTTACTCTGTTCTCAGACGCACGCCATGCTGTTGCCGTCCGATTGCGCTGGTTGTCGCCATATTTCCGGCAGCAGCTCAACGTCTTAGGGAAACCGCTGCTCTGGTAATGCGTTGCTTGCCTTGATCCGCTCAGAGAAACGACTCGGCTGCGGCTCCGACGCAGCCATCGTTCCAAGCAGGCAGTTTGCAATTCGCCGCGAACTGCTCACGACTCCTGGCCAGCACCAGACCCAGCACCAGACTTCGACTCCACTTCAACAACCATGCGAATCCTCTCGATCCTGGCGTTCCTAGCGTCACTGCAACATGCAGTAGCCCAACAACAAGCTGCTCAGAGTCTCGGTACGCATTTACTTTAAGGCGTCCACCAATGATCCTCGCTCACCTCCTTATCTTCCGTGTCTGCAGAATGCTATGAGATGCCCGTGGTGATCGTCTCGGCGCAGGACCGGAGCTTCCCGGATCCGACCTGCAACCAGCTGCGGTACCCCGCCGACGACTGCCTCAAGGATCCCGTGCAGACTCGCGTGGAGGTGATCGACAACGCCGACGGCTCGCCTAACTGCGTCAACGGCGAGCGCACCGCTGTGTTCGAGCACTCCAGGACCAACTACCGAGGCCAGACGAGTCTCTTCTTCGCCAAGCATCAGTTCAACCTCAAGTTCCCCGAGGACACGTCATTCCTGGGCATGGTGGAGAACAAGGCTTTCGTCATGAACGGCCCCTTCCTGGACTGCACTCTGCTGCGCAACCACTTGGCCCATTGGCTCTATCGCTCCACCGGTCGCTACTCGGTCAAGACGCGCCACGCCGTCGTGTACATGCGGACAGACCCTGCTCAGGAGAAGCCCGACTACGCCGGCATCTACCTTCTCCTGGAGAAGCCGACGTACGACAAGAACCACGTCAACCTGGCCTCAATGGACGCAACGTGTGCTGCGCATGACCCCAAGGTATTGGATGGAGGTTGGGCGTGGTCGAATGACCCGCCGAGCTATGGCTCGTACTCGCCCAACATGGTCATCGACCAGTACCAGAACGAGTTTGGCATGGGCGAACGCCCGTTGCTGGCGCATCCGAGCGGCCCCGAGCTCTCGCAGCAGATGCGCGACTACTTCGTGAGCACCGACACGGGGTTCCTGCCTCAGATGTACCGCGCGCTTTGGAATAACATGACGGCTCCGCTCGAGCTGGAAAAGCACCTGGACCTTGGGTCGTTCGCCGACTACTTGTTGCACACGGAGATGTCGCTCAACGTGGACGCCTACCGACGCAGCACCTTCTTCTTCAAGGACCGCGACCAGCCCATTAACGCCGGCCCCGTTTGGGACCTCAACCTGGCGTACGGCAATGGCGCTCGACGCAACTTTAAGGACTGGATCTACCCGCAGTACACGTACTGGAAGCGGCTCATGTGCCACCCGCAGCTTGCGTCGCTGGTCATTCAGCGCTGGAAGACGCTGCGTGGCACCAACTTGCAGAAGGCAGACGACCCCGTCTTCGGTGCTTGGAATGACGACTCGATCACCACGTTCCTGAATGCCAGCGCCGCTCCTGTGCACCGTCAACTCTCCAAGTGCAAAGGCGGTGACTGGCGCACCAACGTCGTGCAGTGTGCCGTCGTGGACTTGCAGACCTGCAACGGGACGTACGCCGAGCGCGTGGACGACATGCGCGTCTCGGTGTTGAACCGTGCGCGCTGGATGGACGAGCAGATCGAGAAGCTCTACAAGCCTCTGGATGCGCAGACGTGCTCCGGCGTGGGGGAAAT
This sequence comes from Phytophthora chlamydospora, assembly GCA_012295415.1. Lineage (NCBI taxonomy): Eukaryota > Oomycota > Peronosporomycetes > Peronosporales > Peronosporaceae > Phytophthora > Phytophthora chlamydospora. Next base: position 22,355 of record JAABLK010000337.1, read on the forward strand.
CCCCAAGTACAATTGCGGTCTCGACGGCAACGACGACGGCTGCCTCACCAACGCTGAGAAGTACTACAACGCGGTGACGTTCCCGCCCGTGCGCAAGCCTTACAGTGGTCCGTCGTGCAATGAGATCGTCGAGAGCAACGCCGCTGGTCTGAACGGCGAGGAGATCGCGGCGGCGATGACTCCGTACCAGAAGCCGTCGGTCGACTACTGCTGGAAGTCGGCGGGCACCTACGTGTACCCGCAGCAGAAAGGAGTCAAGGACAGTACGCTCACGAAATTCTGCAGCGGATACGGAGCGTGCCAGGAGGGACCTGGAGCAACGTGCAATTGCTCTGTTGCCATTGACGTCGAGCACCCTTCCTGCCGGCGCATTGACGCTGAGAACGGGCACTACATCAAGCAGCAGCAACGCATCGCCGCCGCCGCTGCTGCTAATAAGGCAGCGACCTCGACTGTCGCGGAGACTCAAGCTGCAAACACCCAGTCAAGCGACGCGCAGAGCTCTCATTCGCCTTTGTCTGACGCGATGGCCGTCGTTGCGGCCGCTGCAGCTGGCGTTGTCATGCTCGTTCTGGGCACTTGGTTGGTCAAGGAGAACGCTCGTCGACGCCGTCGCCGAACGCTGAGCGAGTACACACCCGTCCGGTACGGCAGCGTCGAGCACGCCCGCATCTTCGCCCCACAGCAGAATTTGTAGACTGGTAGGTCTGGACGTACGCTAGATATTAGATGGATGACTACGAAAGAATGCAGTCATGTTCACGCTCCTCGCCTCGAGCTCTTGAATCGAAGTTGCATCCCCCATGCCGTCCACAAGAATCGAGGCAAAGTACCGTGTTTGCCGGATTCAGTGCATTCCATCTAGCCAATCACATGCCACCTTGAAGCCGCCGAGTTCTCATTCCGCAGAACTCAAGAGAGAGCAAGAAGGTCCATGGAGGTGTCGCGTCTCGCCTCGCCGCCGCCGCGCCCGCGCCCCGAGCGACAGTGGAAGTACAGCCACGTCAAATCCGGTCTCTCACAGCTGCTACAGCAGCGCGAGTTGCGCGGCAACGCGCGCGTGGTCGACGCGGCGTGTCAAGGCCACGGCGCCTTAGTACGTCGTCTCCAGTGCGAATCAGTTCTCACGGGTCACACGGGCTGCGTCAACACGCTGCAGTGGAATGAGAGCGGGTCGCTGCTGGCCTCGGGCTCGGACGACCACAAGCTCATCATATGGAACTACGCGCGCCGCGCGCAGCAACTGGAGATCGAGTCTGGCCACCAGCTCAACGTGTTCGCCGTGTGCTTCGTGCCCGGCACGGACGACCACGTGCTGGCCTCGGGGGCTATGGACAACGACGTACGCGTGCATTACGCGCCGTTCCACGACGCGTCCAAGCTGTTCCGCGTGCACCGGGACCGTGTCAAGGACATCTGCAGCTCGTGGGGTGTGCCCCAGGTCTTCTGGACCGCGGCCGAGGACGGACTCGTGTTCCAGTTTGACCTGCGGGCGCTGCCCAAGACGGGTGGGCGGTGTGAGACGCCCGACGCCTCGGGGGTGCTTATTAACCTGGGTAAAGACCGGAACGGCCGGGTATTGAGAGGTATGGGCATGACGGCCCATCCGCTGGATCCTACAAAGGTGGCGCTGGCTTGTGGAGACTTCTACACCAGGATGTACGACCGACGTATGTTGAGAGTGCAGCAACACATATCGTCGGCACGCACGGCCGGCGCTACAGTGCCATGTGAGGTGTTCGCGCCCCCACATCTGCATTTGGACGCCTTCTGTGACTCCAACGCGCGTAGAGCTCATGACAAGTGTCACGGCACGAGCATCCAGTTCAGCAGCGATGGCTCGGAGATCCTCGCCAACTATCACAACGACCATATTTACCTGTTCAAGGTGGGGTCAAACCAGACGGTGGTGTTCAAGAAGGATAACAAGAGCGAACCGCAGATCCAGCCGCTACCGTGGCTCAACGGAGCGCAGATGGATGAACCTGAATTGCCGATCGACTTGCACTTGGAAGGCGTGCAGATGCTGCAGGAGCAAGGACGAGAAGCGATGGCTGAGAATAAGTACACGCGGGCGCTAAAGTCGCTGAATCTGGCGTGTCGAGCTCGAGGCCTGGCGGAGATGACCGCGACGCAGCGCAAAGAGCTCCATCACGACTGTGCCAAGGCGTACCTTGGGAGACTGTGGAATGCAGATAGCTATCTGGCTGCGGTGCAAGGCAAGAAAGCGCTGGAACTTGACCCGAACGACCGTGAGGTTGAACTGACGTATATCAAGGCGCTAAACGCGGGCAGGCGGCAGCCACAAGCCAAGTGGCATGCCCGGCGATACAAGGAAAAATATCCGGATCACGAGGAGGACGTCGTTCCTTTCTTAAACGGAACGGCTTCGGCGGCGAGTGGTGGGCGCGCGTTGCGCCGCACCTTCCGGCTGTATCGGTCATCGGATGAAGACGATTCAAGCGCCAGCGATGAGGAGTTTCCTCATGGAAACCAGGCCGACGATATTGAGAGAGAGTTACCTTCAGACGACGACGGATTCTGGGAAGGCAATCTGGTGAACAGTATGCCGGTAAACTGCGATGTGCTCCGACGCTACATTGGGTATTGCAATGTACAAACGGACATCAAGGAGGCTTCCTTCTTTGGCAAGAACGACGAGTATATCATCGCGGGGAGCGACGACGGGCGCGCATTGGTCTGGGATAAGGCTACTGGGGAGCTGGTAAACGCAATTGAAGCGGACAAGGATATCGTGAACTCCGTTCAACCGCACCCTTTTGACGCCTGCCTGGCAACGAGCGGGATTGAAGATGTCATTCGCCTGTGGACGCCCACAAGCGGAAAGGAGAACACGCCGACCGATGACGAGCTGGAAGAAATCTTGACGAAAAACCAGACCCAGATGGACGACGTCGCGGAGTCCTTCGAAGGCGCGATGCACAACATGGTTCGCCTGGTGTTCCAGTCTGGCGGAGACCACCAAGCCATTCAAGAGTGCGCGACAAGCTAAGGTGCGGGCAGGAAGGAATTTGAGTATCAGGCGCCCCATTTCCAGTGAAGTTGCAAAATAAATCAATTGCAGGGACCATTTATTGTCCAACAACCGAATCACTTCGAGTTCACTTCGACAGGGTACAGCAGCCCACACGCTTTATCGTGTATGAACCCAGCGCAAGCACGCTGTCACCTCGCTACAAACCATGTTTCCACCGGCCATCCACAACTTCAAATGTGCGTTGCACACGCGTGATTTTAGCCGTCCAATGATCGATTTTCCTCCCTATCTTTCCACCCAATCCGCTTCCACCGCGGATTAATCGCAAGACCCAAGCCAAGAGCCATCACTACATAGTCCAAGATGCAGCGTTCGAGTCGCCTGCCGCACGGCGCGCGCTGGCACGCCGTCCGCAGCTCATGGTGGCGCCAATTGCCGCTGCTGGTCAAGCTACTGGCCGCGTTCTCCATGGTGGGCTACTTCTTCTGGAATGTCTCGACCATCGCGAACATCGTGCAGTCGCGCACGCCAGCGCTTCGCTCCGAGGCTGTCCCGGTAGCACAGGGGCTTCGCGACGCCTTCGCGCACATTTTGGCGGCACGTGACAGTGAGGAGGCTTGGTGGCTGCGGCCTGAGACCTACAGCAAGGACAGCGGGTGCGACTTTTCGGCGGCCGTGGCATTGTTCAAGCCCGAGCAACTGGAGCTCAATTGTGCCAACATGGACCAATTGGACGAGGGCGAGTTCATCGGCAAAGGCTTCTGGCGCGAGGTGTATCGCACCAAGTGGAACGGTGAGTGGCAAAAGATTTCCATTTTGTGCCAACTCATAAGAGTGGCAATTGACAGAGTGATGGTCGCTGCACTTTTGTTGCCTTTTTGCATTTGCAGGACGAGAAGTGGCTGTGAAACGTGTGAAGGAGGAACTATTGAGTCGACCGGATATTATCCCGCGGCATGTCGAGGAATGCGCATCCATCTTCTCCATCCGCAACGACCCCAACATCGTGGGGCTCGTGGGCTGGTGCAAGACGACGGTGGTGGTGGACTACATCCCGCACCAGCTCGACACGCTGCTGTTCGAGTCGGAGAACCCAATTCCTGTGCGGCGAGCGCTGGAGCTCGCACGCGACGCTGCAAGAGGCGTCGCCCAGCTGCACAACGCGCCCGGAGGTCCATTCGTGCACGCCGATCTGCAGCCTCGCCAGTTCCTGATCAATGCCAACGGCACCTTGCAACTCAATGACTTCAACCGCGTCAAGTACACGGGTCCACGCTTGGTGAACGGCGAGCCTACGAGCGAAAAGTGCACGTTCGAGACGTCCGTGGCCAAGGGTAAGTGGAGGTCCCCAGAGGAATACCAGCATCTGCCGCTGGATGAAAAGCTCGATGTCTACAGCCTCTCCCTGGTGCTGTGGGCGCTTCGTGCGCGAGAGAAAGCCTTTCGGATGTTGGAGCGCGAGGAAGTGTACAAGGTGGTGCCCACGGGTGTCCGACCGTCGCTAGATGCGATGAGCGACTACCCCCAGCAAATGCAGGACCTGATCGTCCGAGGTTGGGACACGGATCCGAAAAAGCGCCCAACCGCGAAGGAAATGGCAGACGAGATCCAACGCATCTTGGAAATGCACGAAGGCAACAGATGAAAGTTTTAGGATTTCCGAAACGTATCCTCCCTGTATAGATGACAGACGCTATGGGAGTAAATAAATTAGTGCTGCTTTGATTTTTATCTATCTGATAAGTTACGCTTGCTTCGCGGTGAGCGGGTCCTCTTCAAAGTCGCTGAGCCACCACTGGAATGTGTGGTTCTTCTCTTGGCAATAGCTGGCAACAGCAGGAGGACCGACACGTGCTCGACAGACCGGGCAGTGGAACTGGAACAGTAGCCACTCGAAGATGCACTCGCGGTGGAATGCATGCTGGCAGGGCAGTACGATCGATGAGCTCGGGTCGTGGCAGCAGTCTTCGTCGTCGCTGTCCAGCTCGACATCCTCGAGGCAAATCATGCACTGTGTGGATTCGATTGAGTCGACAGTCGAAGCGGTCGAGTGAAAGCTCTCACGGAGTTCCATCTCGCTGCATTTTGAGGCAGCACCTTGGCAGTTGTCGACGAATACTTGAAGCAGCGACCGCTTGTCGGCCTCGCTTTGAACGCCGAGGAACTTGAACAGCTTCGTCGGTAGGTTTTGGCGGAGGTGGAGGCACTTCATGGCACTGCCGGGAAGCAGGGTGCAGCGCAGCAGGTACTGCACCACAGTTTCGAACTTGTTCTTGCGATCGGCGATGGTACGCGCCGACTTGGAGAGGATCGGCAGCCGCTTGTGTGGAAAGCAGGCCCAGAGAAACTCTCGGATGGCCTCGCACGAGCCGGAGCACTTGTTGTCCTGGCACGTCGCGTGGTCCTCGACCTCTTTGCTGAAGGCGGCGAACTCCGAGTAGCGGTACGCCACACTCCACGAGTTGCCGGTCGTCACGCTGGACACGTTGCAATTGTAGACGACGAAGTCCTGCTCGGTGGTGGTCGATGCCACGCGGAACTGGAGCGGCAGCTGCTGTCGCACCGACTGGCTGAGCATCTTGACTGCCGCAGAGTTGAGCGGCGGGGCGAGGCCCTGCGATGGTTGTACGAATGCGCCGGAGTTCATGACTCACTTGGGTGTTGCTTGGTAGCTGGTAAATGTTGGAATGAATAAGTCGGTGGCACCCCAACTTTGCGGGGTGCTTGGCGCAAGCGACATCGGTTGTTTGTCTCATGAAAAGCACTCGGGAACCTCTCGTGGGTGGCCACAAGCACCCTCTGAGCATTTAACTCCGCGGCAAAGACCACGATCGATTGCTAAAGTGTACATGTACATGGCAGCGAGCAAGCAACGGCACCGCGAAGACGTCACTGTGATGAACAGCTTCTGGTCACCGTGACAGCCGCGTAATCGTGGGAAAAGAGAGACAGACGCACCACCCCAAGCAGAATTTTGCTGGTCGCGGTCGAAGATTCGGAGTTCGACCGGGGGAGATTGCTTGCTCCAAGCTGAGGAATCAATACTTCACCGCTGGAGACCGTGGACGCATTGGCATTCAACTGCGTGGCGTCGTGTTGGCCAGGCGACTGCAGCTCCTGCAGGAAACGCGACGAGGCACACGCGGCTTTCTTGTGGCTTCCGTCGAATGGCTGGACGAGCGAGTCTGCTCTCACGATCACCGGCACGATCTTGGTGCACCTTACCCACCAAGCAGAAGACAACGCGGCGCTCGTGACGCACTCCATCCAGCGAATTGGCGTGCAAACCACCGAGTGTCCTCCTGTGTCCTCCAGTGGTCGGATCTCTTGCCGGCGGTCCGAATTCGTGTCTATCGCGCACCGGTCGAACCCCAGACGAGGCTTGGACCTCTGCTGCGTTTTTCGTTTTGCTTTCTCGTCCCTGGATTTATCCCTTTCGTCTTTGTCCTCGCATGCTCGACACCTGCATGCGATACATTGGGCACGCCGCTCGAGCTGTCTCTTAAGCTCTTCCAAAGAATGGCTCGGCGAGCGCTGGAAGCGAGGCGTTGAGCGCAATGCCGCCATATATGTAGCGTACGACATGCGAAGCAGGGTGGCGTCCATTGCTGGCACTAAATATTTTATTGATTAACGGAGACGAACTTGTGCAGACCTTACTCTGCAGTAGGATGGAGCGGGTCCTGCTCGAAGTTGCCGAGCCACCACTGCACATGGTCCTTGGGTCGGCAATAGTTGGTCACCGCGTTGGAGCACACGCGGACGCGGCACACTGGGCAGTGGAATTCAAACAGCAGCCACTCGAAAACGCACTCGCGGTGGAACGCATGCTTGCAGGGCAGGACGACCGGCGCATTGGCGCCATCGGTGCACTCCGCGTCACACTGCTGATGGTCGTGCTCCAAGTCGACGTCGCACAGGCAGATCATGCACTGCGCCGTCGACTCCGGCGCCGAGTCCACCGTCGACGCGTTGGAGTGGAAGCTGTCGGTCAGGCTGGCCTCGTTGCCTTCTTTCAACGCAACCTGGTAGTTGTCGATGAAGACCTGCAGAAGCGAACGCCGGTCGACGTCGTTCTTCACGCCAAGGAACTCGAACAAGTTCTTCGGGAGCTTCTGTCGAGCGTGGAAGCACTTCATCGCGCTGCCCGGGAGCAGCACGCAGCGGAGCAGGTGCATCAGCACGTTTTCAAACTTGTTCTTGCGACTGGAGATCGTGCCCGGTTTGGCGGACAGGATGGCGAGGCGCTTCTTCGGGAAGCACGCGGCCACGTATTCACGCACGGCTTGACATGAACCGGAGCACTTGGGGTCGTGGCATGTCCACAAGTCTTCCAGCTTGGTCCGGAAATCGACGAACTCCGAGTACCGGTACGACACGCTCCACGAATTCTTGGTGGTCACGTTGGACAAAGTGCAGTTATACACGACGAAGTCCGACTCCACGGAGGCCGACGACACGCGCACGAGCAGCGGCAGCTCCTGCGGAATATACTGCCGGAGCATCTTGAGCGAGTACGTTTTGATCCGGCCGCGCTTCTTGACGGGGCGGGACCCGCTTCTTGGGGGCGAAACAAACGCCGAAATGTTCATCATCAAAAGAGAAGAGCTCGTTCGTCTGGGACCCGGCAGCTCACGAAGAAGTTCAAGCAGCCTGCTTCATGCAACGCGGCACTTTCGGAAGTGACTCATGGACCAACGAGCGCCAAAACCAACGCCAACGACAGGACCTGGCGCTCATATCTCTTGTGCCGATCAGCGGCTCGGTCGGCGTTGATCTCACGATCCGTTGATCGCAGTCGTGGCGTAAATGGTTGTCACTCGGGTCGAGCTTGTCGCACCAAGCAGCGCGGCCGTGACGCGGCGCACTGACGCGTATTCTTTGTCCAATGACAGTGTGCAATTCGTGCCTTGGAGCCCACAGATTGGCTGCCGAGGTCGAGCATGTGTCTTGTCCGCGGCTCGCTTTCGTGGTCGCATAGATGCCTGGGGAAACTGGGGAAAAGCCGTTCAACGATGCCGGCTCGAGGAATCTCCTGTCTGCCAGATGCAGGCTGGTGTCTCCGCCTGCACTCGGAATGCTCACACACGAATGGCCCAGGGTGAGACTCTCGCAGACACGAAGGTCGAGTTCGAGGTTCGAGATCGAGCGCATCCTCTTGATTTCTGAAGTTTGGGATGGGCTCGTATCAGGCTGCGTGGTGTGGACGAATTGAGACCGACCGACAGGGCACTCGTCGCTCTGCTTTCGGCGGTGGTTCACCCCCGTTGATAAGAGCAGCTCCAAGTGGAGCGGGAGCACAAGTCGCTACATATACTGAGCATGCTTTCCGTCGGTCGTCCTGCGTCTAGTCGAGAACACACGTCAAGCGTCGGTCAGTATATCAAGCGTTGGGTCCTCGCAGCCGGTGGCCATTTCGCTCACCTTGTCGTCGGGCTGACAAGGATGTATCGACCAAACTAACGCACTGCTCACCGCAACTTCTGAGGTAAATAGGTGCGATGCCATTAAGTTAAGTGTCTAAGATGCAAAGCTGCAGCGCCCGAAGGCCTTACTCCGAGTCCGTCTTGAGCGGGTCCTCCTTAAAGTTGCCGAGCCACCACTGCACCTGGTTCTTCGGGCGGCAGTAGTTGGTCATGGCCGACGGACCCACCTGCGCGCGGCACACGGGGCAATGATACTGGAACGTCAGCCACTCGAAGACGCACTCGCGGTGGAACTTGTGCTTGCACTGCAGCTCCACGGGCGCCTCGCCGCTGGCCAGGTCGATCTCGCCGTCGATGTTCAGGCCCACGTCTTCGAGGCAGACCATACACTGCGACGGAGCGGCCACCTGCGGCACGACCGCAGACATGGACGCCAGGTCGGATGTCGTTGCCGACTTCTTCATGGAACTCTTGTGCTCCAGCTTGGACAGGTCCGCCGTGGTGGCGGACTTCTTGATGCCGCCCTGGTGGTTGTCCACGTATATCTGCAGCAGCGTGCGCTTGTCCGCGTCGGCCTCGACGCCGAGGAACTCGAACAGGTGCTTGGGCAGGTGCTGGCGTGCGTGGAAGCATTTCATGGTGCTGCCCGGCAGCAGCACGGACCGCAGCAGGTGGATCAGCACGTTGCGGAACTTGAGCTTGCGGTCCTCGACCGTGTGCGTCCACGTCGAGAGGATGCCGAGGCCCCTCTTGGGGAACGTCGCCTCCAGTAGGTCACGCAGGGACTCGCACGAGCCCGAGCACTTTTCGTCGTGGCACGTCCAGTCCTCCTCGACGTGGCGGCGGAAGGCCAGGAACTCCGAGTACCGGTACGACGCGCGCCACGTGCTCATGGACGTCACGCTCGTGGTGGCGAAGTGGTAGACGGCGTGGCCCTCGTCGGCCTTGGTGGACGTCACCTTGACGCGCAGCGGGAGCTCGCTGCCGGCGCACTGCCGGAGCATCTTGAGCGTGTACGTCTTGCAGTTGGGTCCGTCCATCTCGTCGGCGTGGGCCGGCTTCTGGTGCGGCTCGGGGATGAAGTATCCGTTCATGTTGGTGGTTGGTGGGTTGCAGTAGTGGTAGCAGTGGTGGTTGCTTCACTTGACCAGTGGATGGTAGAATGCAGAATGAGTTGGAACTGTGCGGGGCAACCACATCGCCGACATGAGCGAGTCGCGTCGTGTGGTACCCACCCACACATGTCGGCGGTGAAAAGTTGGTGTCGGAGACAAGTGCGCCCGTCTCTTTCGTCGTCACACACCTCTTCATGAGACAGGACCTGTGCCTTCCAGAAGAGCGAGCGGTGCCATCCAGCATCCATCAGCGCTCGAGCGTGATGAACAAATGCGCCACGCCAATGAGCGCGAGAAGCGGTGGCAACGAGAGCAAGCGATTGGAAGGCCGGGGCGCGTCACGAACTCGACGGCGACAACAGCCATTTTCGGCGATCTTCGATCAGTGCAGTCTAAGGTTGACTTGAATGACCCAACGACCCAAGCAGTCTGATCTACTGATCCAGTAGATGTGAAAACGACCAAGCGCTCATGTTGGAGGAAGTCTGGCGTGGCCGCCGCCTTCGTGGCAGCCATCGCCACTCGTTTGCCAACGACTCGCTCTGTGTCGTCCTATCCCCTCGGTGCTTCGGTAACCGGCTGACCTGGAAAAACCGGCTCGGCGTTCAGGCTCGGCTTGGAGAGGTAGGGGAAGCAGCAAATGAAGAGAACTTGTGCGTATCTTTGCCGAAAGCGGCTTGGCCGAAGACACCGTCGGTATCCTGTGCTAGCTGCCCTCGTCCACTGCCTCCGAGTAGACGAAGGCGAAACTTGCAAACCTCTGATGCAAGATGAGGAGTGGCAGCTCCACCGCTCAGCGCGCGGTGTTTGAACAACCTGGATACCGAGAAGGCACTGCACGACTACATGTATTATAGCACCTGCACGCATTAACCCCAGTGCAAGGCGGATAGCGCGAGCGAAGTCGATCTACCTGATAGAGCTCGTGAATGCACAAACGCCTGCACCGTCGACAGGACCAGTCACGGCCTGGCCGGCTCGACTCGACGATGCTAGATTGGACTTGTCGGGTGGGTGCCCTGCCCAGCAAATACTGGTACGTTGTACGGCAAAACTATGTCTTCGTGAGTGAAAGCGCTCTGTGCCGTCGGACGCACCCAACACGAGTCTTCAGTAGCCTGTACTCTTGCCTCGAATTGCTTCGATGCGGCGGCTACCAGTGATCAGTGCAGCGGCGACTAGTAACTTGTCTTTGCGGAGATCTCCGGCAGTTGGGTCAAGCCTGCCGTCGCCAGCACATCTAGTATCACCTCTCTGCATTTCGCAC
>JAABLK010000338.1:0-33159 GCA_012295415.1 Phytophthora chlamydospora
CATGAAGTCTAGCGCAGTGCTGATCAACACTGGCCGAGGTGAACTGGTGGACCAAGACGCGCTCGTGGAGGCTCTCAGGAACAAGAAGATCGCTGCAGCCGGTTTGGATGCGACGACGCCCGAGCCGCTGCCTCCGCCGCACCCGCTCTTCTCGCTCGAAAACTGCGTTGTGCTGCCGCACGTGGGCTCAGCCTCGACTAAGACCCGCCAGGTGATGGCCCAGATCGCCGTGGACAACTTGCTGGCCGGCGTGGACGGCGAGCAGCTCCCGCACGCTGTGCGTTAAGAAGAGGATTGAAAGAGTCGAGTGACAGCACGCTCGTCTGAAGTTGGTTGTGGGCACCTTTAAAATTTGTCATGTCCCTGTCTAGCACTTCTGTTTGCCGACGTCGTCCACGTCTGACTCGTTATGGACGACGTCCCGCAGAGCTTGCACCACCTCGTCGAAGCCGTAGCGAGGTTCGTCGCCCCGCATGAGATCCTGTAGCCATCGCTGTTCGATCACCGGGATGAGCCGCTCCAGCCGCTCCGCGGTGCAGCGCTGGTGGTGGTGCTGGTTGGACCCGGCCTCGTCCTGCTGCTGCAGACCTTGTTCGCGCTGCCTGGCCTTGCGGATCAGCGTCTGCACCTTGACGCGCACCACCTGCACCAGCAGGTCGTGGTCCACTTGAATGGGCGGGATCGGCACGCGAGGACTCGTTCGCGCCTCACTGTCGAGTCGACTAGCGCTCCTCGGGCGCTTTCGGCGACGGCGAGCAGCTTGAGCCAGCGCCAGCGCGGCGACGTCCTCGGGCAGATCCGTCAAGGTCATAAAGCGCGCAAAGCTTCTTGTGGCGGTGGTGGTGCCTGACCTGACGCCGAAGGGAAAGTGAACTGACTGCAACTGACTCGCGCTTTGACATGCAACAAGCGATCGTCACCGATGTGTTCTGTACCGCGGTGCTGGTACATTTGTGTATGACACGCCAGTTGAACACAGCCGTGTGTGTGTGGATACACTGCAAGAGCACAACAACTGGCACACTGGCATCATCGGGCTCTGATACCATCGGAGCGCCATTCGCCTGCGATTGCGCGCGAGCGACTCGTCCCCCTGCCTGTCCTCCCCCCGTTGCTCGTGCTCTTGCTCTTGCCGCGCCGAGCGGTGCCATGTCGACGGAGATGAAAGTCTCGCTCAGCGCCAAGGAGTACGTTCTGGTGGCCATGACGCTCACGCTCGTGCCCATCCTGCTGCTCGAGCTCTTCGGCGTGTCCAAGTCGCGCAGCGACAACCCGGCCTTCCACGACGGCACGCCCGGCATGCCGCAGCTCACGGACCTGCTGATCGGTGGCGCCGTGTCGCTGCTGCTCGTGGCCGCGCGCTTCGTGGCTGGCTTTGCGTTCGCGCCACTTGCGCGCGTCGTGCTCTCGCCCAAGAAGCGCGTGATCGAGGACCGCGTCCAGCGCTTCTCGACGGTGCTCTTCAAGCTCATGTGAGTGCCAATTGCAGCTGTGGATGATGGCAGTAAGGGGAAGCCATTAACTGAAGATTTGTGCTGCTTGGTGTGGCAACAGGTACTTCGCGGCCATCACCGTCGTGGGCTTCAAGGTGATGCAGCATGAGCCGTGGTTCCCGCCGTCGCTAGGAGGCAAGGGCGAGGTGATTAAGTCTTTCGACACGCTGTCTGCCGCGCCGTCCCCCGCGCTCAAGTATTACTTCATGGTGCAGCTCGGCTACCACCTGCACAGCTTGCTGCACATGGTGTTCTTCTCGCCCATCCGCAACGATTTCATCGAGATGCTGCTGCACCACGTGGCCACCATTATTCTGATCGGCGGGTCGTATTTGGCCAACTACTCGGCGTTCGGGGCGCTCGTGGTGTTTACGCATGACCTCGGCGACGTCACTGGATGTACGTTGCCCTTTGACGTGAGGTTGGATGAAGTGCTGCTGTGAATACTAACGCTCTCTCTATTTGTTCTGGGCTGTGCAGACGGCATTAAGTCCATTGTGGACACTGGAAGCACGCCGTTGGTGGCGTTCATGTACCTGGTGCTGCTGGTGTCGTGGGCATACACGCGGCTGTTTGTGTTCCCGTGCTACCTCATCTACAGCTCAATGATCGAGCTGCCGCAGAAACACCCGGACACTGTGGGCGCGTTCCTGCACCCGATGAACGCCATGCTGTGCATGCTCATGGTACTGCACGCGTACTGGTACTTCCTGTTTCTCGTCATGGGCTACGCGCTGGTGAACAAGGGCGTGGCTGAGGACATCCAGCACAAGATAGAGGATCCCAACGAGAATGACTGCGAGGAGGAGGGGGCAGCAGCAGCAGCCAGCACCGAATCCCCGCGCGTTAAATCCAAGGACGACTGAGAATGCATCAAAAATACATGATCGTGCGTACACAAAGTGCAATCAACTGGGTGTACCCATATGGACCGTCCAATGATTTAACGCATCGGACATCGGCCGGCGTGGTCGTGGAAAGCATACAGAACGCAAGTCACAACGAGCCGACGTCCTATCCGGCAATTTTGACGAAACAAAGCAGTTGCTCAACCGGGCATATCCCATCCTGCCCCCTGGTTCATCGAGCGAGCGTCGAGCAGCCATGGCCGCCACGGAGATGAAGGTGCAGCTGAGCGCCAAGGAGTACGTGCTGGTAGCGCTCACGTTCCTGCTGGTGCCCATCGTGCTGGCCGAGCTCTTCGGCGTGGCACAGATGCGCATCGCCATCCCCGAGTTCCAGACCGACCCGAACATGCCGCACATCAGCGAGTGGTTCATAGGCATCGGCTTCGCTTTCCTCATCATCGCTCTGCGCTTCGCCTTCCTGGCAGTGGCCAAGCCAATCGGCCGCTGTGTGCTGTCCCCAGCCAAACGGCTGCACCCGGATCGTGTCGAGCGCTTCGCCACGGTGCTCTTCAAGTTCACGTGAGACTCCCTGTCTCGTCTCTGAAGGGCGATGGATACGCCGTGCGCTCTGAGCTCTTACTAAGATGTTGCTGCTGCTGTTGCCTGTTGCTCTCTGTTCAGGTACTTCGCTTTCATCACTGTGGCTGGCTACTACGTTATGCGCGACGAGAAGTGGTTCCCGCCCGTGCTCGGAGGCAAGGGGGTGATTCGCGAAGCCTACCTCATTCTGCACGAGGCCCCGGGCACGGCACTCAAGTACTACTACTTCGTGCAGCTCGGCTACCATTTCCACAGCCTGCTCTTCATGCTCTTCTTCTCGCCCATTCGGAACGACTTCATCGAGATGCTGCTGCACCACTTGGTGACCATCATCCTCATCGGAGGATCGTACCTGGCGAACTACTGCGCGATGGGAGCGCTTGTGGCCTTCACTCACGACATTGGCGACGTCACTGGCTGTTAGTTGGCTGTATGTGCAGGTTTACCTTGTTTCGGATGACTAACGTTGTGCTTTTGTTGTTCGCTGTTGGTGGATTGGACAGACGCCATCAAGTCCATCGTGGACACGGGCAACACGCCGCTGATTGTGGCCATGTACATCGTCCTACTGGCTTCGTGGGGCTACACGCGGCTGTACGTGTACCCGTTCCACCTGATCTACAACGCTATCTTCGTGATACCCGAGGCCAACCCGCACGTGGTCGGCATCTTCCTGCACCCTGGTAACGCGCTGCTCTGCATGCTGGTGGTGCTGCACGTGTACTGGTACGGCCTCTTCCTCGTCATGGGCTACACTCTCGTTCGCAAGGGCATGGCTGAAGACATCCAGGACAAGTGCTCGGACGTGGACGAAGACGAGTTAGCCGAGAAGCCGGCCGCTCTAGACGCGTCGGCAGTGGCCTCCAGTAGTGGCAAACCCAAGAAGGAGTAATTGAAGCGCGGCGTTGCCACTTGCTACATCCAGACGACTCTCGCCTTCCTCTTTTCAGCCATCTTCTTCATCTTTTGCTCCAGAAATCCCGATAACATAGACGCCCAAGTGCATCTTTACAATTGCTGCTGCCATCCATGGACTTGCCGAGGTTGGAGCAGGACAAACTTGACCTGTCGGTGACGAACAGCGCAGCACCGCCACCAGTGATCGTCTTGCGTTTCAAGGTCGTAGTTGCCCACGGCGAACTCTGCCGGCAGATTCGTCCCATTACTCGTGTGTGGAATCTGCTCTTGCCTGTACAGATGGACTTCTTCTTGCCAGAGGGCTCGCTTGCCGCAGTTGCAGGCACTCAGTTGCCAACGTTCGGGACTCTGCGCGGACAGCAGCGATGATCGACCACTGGGACTTGTGGGGCGAGTGGTTCGTGGGCGGACTCGTGTTCGGCTTCCTGGTGGCGTGCATGTGGAACACTCGCAAAGTGCGCGAAGCTCGAAGACGTCGCGCAGGCGGCAGCGGCAACTACGCGAGCGGCGAGTCCGGATTCGACGGAGGAGCTTGGGGTGGACACCAAGGACATGGCGGCCATGGATACGGCGACGGAGCGGATGGAGGTGACGGAGGTGATGGAGGTGGAGGCGACTAATAAGCCAGCTCGTCGTGAACCCTGCCCTGCCAGTGCTTCATAAATGCATCGCTGCCGCCCTTGCTTCCTCATTTGCGGCGCCCACGCGCAGCAGCAGACGCTTCTTGTGCCTTTGTGTGCCACATGGCCACGCGCGGCTCGGCGCGTGGGATTCCTCGTCCACGTCGGTCTCACTATCGATTTACCAACATGGCAGACGGCTGGCTACGGGACATCACGCTGGGCCTGGGCGTTAACGCGGGCGTGTTGCTGCTGTGCTGGCTGCGGGACGCGCCCTCGCGCGC
Source organism: Phytophthora chlamydospora (assembly GCA_012295415.1). Lineage (NCBI taxonomy): Eukaryota > Oomycota > Peronosporomycetes > Peronosporales > Peronosporaceae > Phytophthora > Phytophthora chlamydospora. The sequence goes on from JAABLK010000338.1 coordinate 4,764, forward strand.
AGGGCTGCAGCTCTCGAGCGACACAAGGAGAGCCGTCGAGGGCCGCAGCGGAGCCAGTCTCTACGCCACGTTCCCGGGCCATTTCTGCAGCGGCCTGTGCGGGGAGGACGTGCAGCTCGCGGGAGGCGTCGTCGTCGCAGTGGCCGTCATGTCGGCCGTGGCCATCGAGGTGGCCACCACTGCGGCAAGCATGAGTCGAGTCGCCATGGCATGAGCAAGAAGCTAGGAGCTGAAGGACAGAGCCACGGCGAGCAGACGATTATGTATAATGGAATCAAGTCAAAATGAACAAGCAATGCCTTACCACCGTCGTCTCCCCGTTTAACGAGAGTATCCTCTTCTCAGATCTTCCCGAAGCAGGACAATGTACGACCTCGTCTTCAAAGCATCAAACGAGCATTGCTGAGATCTTCTTCAGCGCACTGCGCTTAAATGGAGCAGCTCAACCGCCGCCGCGCTGCGTTTGAGTGGTTTCGTGCTCGCTAGCTGGCTCATGCCACAACAATTCAACGAACGCAGCCATCGGCTCTCTCGTCTTGGCACGATGGAGACATGGGGCGTGGAGCTCGCGCTCGGCTTCAGCATGAACATCGCCGTGGTGGCCTTCTGCTGGATCAGCAGCTGGAGACCTGTGAGCACCAGCAGCATTCGGTGGCACGACGAGGACGAGCTAAACGAGGCCGCCGACAACCACGATAACGAGCCTGTGATGATGTGGAGTGGCGGCGCCGAGACGACCATGGGGCTGATCGTGGCAGTGGCTGTGGTGTCGGCTGTGGCAATGGAGATCGTATCGGAGACCGAAGCACGCGCATTCGGAGCTACGAGGTATTGAGATCCTTCCACCAACAGAGACGACTTCCAAGTACTTCCTGGGACCCACGACGATGCAGACCAGACTTAAACATTGATAGAGCTTATCCATTAAGTATTTTGCATACTACGAGGTTGGCATTCTCGTTGCCTGTCGGCATCTTTTGTTTCGTCTTGTCTTGGTTCTCTCCATCGACTACGCGGTCGCTGCCGCGCTGTTGACGCCTTCTCTGACATGTTCAAGCCCACCAGCGTCGTTGCCTTGGCTGTCGCGGAACGCAGCGAGCCCGACGTATCCGTTCTCGTTGTCGCTGCTGCTGCTGTAGGGACCGCCGCCTTCCGCCTCGCGTTTCCGTCGCTCCCGGTCGTCCAGGTACATGTGGATGAATGTGTAGGCGAGGTAGGCCACGAAGAGCGCACCGACGCCAATCGCAATCCACGCGTAGACGGACACCATCCTCTTGTGCTGCACGTCCGGCTAATCGTCTAATGGCGCCGGCATGGGTGCAAGTGCGGTGCAACTGCCTAGATTTTCAAAGGTGTACCCAACAGCGACGACTGGGAAAGAAGCCAGCTTGTGCCTAACTTTTTGCTGTACATGTATTTATCTGCACCGCATCATTATCATAGCCTGGATTGTTGGTCGAGCCATACTTTGGCTGCAGCAGCGATCACTCCCTCTGCTGCTAGAGAAGACACTTCAACTTGTTGCATTCAAACCGCAGTATTTTTTTCGAAGTTGGTTTCACTATGCTCAATTTGTATACACCTTTATCGCGCTAATTAGTGCAGACCCAAAAATTATTTGACCATTTTTCAGCCACTCGTCATGCTCGCGCGTCGACGGCCGCACGTCGCGGCTCACTTGCGCCGCGCCGCTCTCCGCGCTCTCAGCAGCGCCGTTGCTCCTTCGCGCTTTGATGTGGTCGTAGTCGGCGGTGGTCACGCAGGCTGCGAAGCTGCCGCCGCCGCCTCCAGAACCGGTAGGTGCCTATCAGTGCTTGTCACTGCCGTGAAAGCTTTTTTTTTTTACAAATATTTTTTCATGGACTTGCAGGTGCCAAGACGGCTTTGGTGACGCAGAAACTGGCAACTGTTGGCGAAATGTCTTGCAATGTAAGTGGCAATTATCAACCTGTCAACGGTTCCTGCCGCAATTCCACTGACTTCAATGCCATCTTGACGATGTCAATGTGCAACTACAGCCATCCATTGGTGGCGTGGGCAAAGGCACTTTGGTGCGCGAGGTGGACGCGCTGGGAGGTCTCATGGGACAGGTAGCCGACTCGGCCGGCATCCAGTTTCGAATGCTCAACTCGGCCAAGGGACCAGCGGTGAGAGGCCCGCGGGCTCAGATGGACCGAGATTTATACCAACGAGGTATGCAGAAGGCACTAAGCGCGCTGCCGAACCTGTGGCTTGTGGAGGACGGCGTGGACGACCTCATGCTGGAAAAATGGAGTCAGGGTGAGGACGAGGTGGAGGAGCGAGTGAAGGGAGTGGTGACGTCCTCGGGCCGTGAAATTGAGGCTTCTCGCGTGGTTATCACGACCGGAACGTTTCTCCGCGGGATGATCTACCAGGGACCCGATATTCGGATCCCAGCAGGACGACACATGCGCGACTCGGACGGTCTCGAGCCGCCGGCGGTGGGTCTGGCACAGACACTGGAGCGATGCAAGTTTCCGCTTGGTCGGCTCAAAACAGGAACCCCACCGCGTCTGGACGGACGAACCATTGACTACACGGGCCTTGAAATTCAGCCCAGCGATGACCCGCCAAAGCCGTTTTCGTTCTTGAATGAGCACAAGGCAGTGCCGCTCGCCGACAAGCAGGTGGTTTGCCACGCCACCTACACGAACGAGGAAAGCCACCGCATTGTGCGCGACAACCTGCACATGCTACCGCAGTACGACGGTGGACGAGATGGCGAGGGCGTGGGGCCTCGGTACTGCCCGTCAATCGACGCCAAGGTTGTGCGTTTCGCGGATCGCTCGAGGCATCAACTGTGGCTTGAGCCGGAGGGGTTGAACACGCACATTGTTTACCCGAATGGCATCAGTACTGCGCTGCCCGAAGAGCTACAGCTGGAGCTGCTGCGCACGATCAAGGGACTCGAGAAGGTGGAGCTTGTACGCGCTGGGTACTCCGTCGAGTACGACTACGTCGACCCGCGGTCGCTTCACCCAACGCTCGAGACGAAGCAGCTTCCTGGACTGTATTTGGCTGGTCAGATCAATGGCACGACGGGATACGAAGAAGCCGCAGCCCAGGGCATCGTAGCTGGCATGAACGCTGGATTGAGTGCCATGGGACGCGAGCCGTTGGTTCTTGATCGCGCGGACGCCTTCACAGGCGTGCTCATCGACGATTTGATCTCGCTGGGCACGACGGAGCCGTACCGAATGTTCACTTCTCGGTCAGAGTTCCGTCTGCTGCTTCGTGCCGATAACGCTGACCTGCGACTCACCCGTAAGGCATTTGAACATGGCGCTGGCATCCCCAGCGAGCGCATGGAGAAGCTCGAGCACAAGGAGAAGGCCATGGAGTACGCCCGCAAGGCTTTGGACGAGTTTGTGCGCGACCCCCACGAGTGGAACCGGTACGGCGTCAAGGTGGCTCTGGACGGCGTAAAGCGTAGTGCGGCGCAGATCTTAGCGTTCTCCACTGTGAAGCCGCAGGATATCGACCGCATGTGGCGCGAGGTCGGCTACGAGCACGCGGATGCGATGCCCGACGAGATCAAGGAGCTCATGAAGACCGAGTGTCTGTACGCGACGCAGCTGCGCGCCCAGCACCAGGAGATCCGCGTTTTCCGCAACAAGCAGCACGTGCAGATCCCCGCGTGGGTGGACTACTCGGAGCTGCCCATGATCTCAAACGAAGAGCGCGAGAAGCTGCAGCGTGCACAGCCTGCTACCATCCACGCAGCCAGTCGCATCGCCGGCATTCGATCGGCCACACTGCTGCTGCTTTTCCAGTACGCCATGCGCCAGCCACACGATGGACTCACCAAGAAGCAACGTAGACGTCGAGCTATCGCAAACCGCGGGTCGGCGCCAAGCAAGCAGGAAAATAAATGATCATCCAGATTCTGGCATGCTAAATGTCTGTAGCCATGTTCCAGAACGGATCTTCTCGGAAAAAAAAAAGATCCGCGTCCTTTCGTGTGCATTCAAGGCATTTCATTCCTCGGAAGACACGCAGCTTTGAACGTTGTCATGGGGGCAGCAAACTCGGCGGGGCTGGTCGACTCTGTGCTGGATGGGGATATCCAGCAGCTCAAGACGCTTTTGCACGACCACGAGGTCGACGTTAAGAGTGCGAATGACGCATCTGCTTCCGTGAACGACTCGATGTGGAGAGAGGAGCTGGAGGAGGCTGTGCACACGGTGGTAGCTTCCGAGATCGAGTCTGGACAGCAGCTCCAGCAGTTGCAGATCGCCCTGGAACTGCTGTTACAAGCTCGACCGGACGCCTGGAGCTCGACAGCTTTCGGCCAAGACACTGGCGAGAACAACGAGGAGGAGAACGCGATGACGAACACCACAGGGTGGTCGGCCTGTCATCGAGCTTGTGCGACTGGGAACCTGGCTTTCGTGGCGTTTGCTCTGCTGCATCACCCGGCACAATTTGAGCTCCAGACTCGGGATCGTTTCGGCTTGTTCCCGATTGATTTGGTGCCGCCGGAGCTGCTCATGTGTATCGAGGAAATCGCCGACAACCTTCGAGCAGAGCCCGATACGATGAAGCCTGGCACGGCACGTACTCGCCGGTGTCTTGCCTTGCAGCGTTTGAGAGAGCGCAAGGTGAAGCTGCAAGACCAGCAAGTACGCAGTCTTCTGGCTGAATCCAGATCGGTAGACGCGAGCACAAGCAACAACCAAGAAGAAGAGAAAACTGCTCAAGATGGCGAATTTTACGTGGCGTTCGAGCCGAGGCGCGACCATCTTTCGCTTGATCAAGCTTGCAACATGGGGCACGTGCACGAGCGTGAAGCGCTGCTCCGTGTCAAATATCGTGTCCCACGTGCCGAGCCTTTCCTGAATGGCTACTTCCAGCTTATCTGGCGAGAGCTCGGAGACGCTCGCAGCGAGGAACCGAACTACGACGCGCAAGTCACGAGGCTGCGGGATGAAAACGCTCGAGTTCTGGACCAGGAGGCTCCGCTTCAACTGCAACAACCTGAAGAGGTTCAGGATTACCAAACCGCAAGTCCAGACGAGAATGCGCCGTTTGTTCCTCGCTCTATTGATGGGCCTGACGCCAGCCCCATCGTAGAAGGCTCCTTTCCTGTGGATGTGGCTCAGTTGCCTGCCGATAGCGTCTGCCATGTGCTGTTCATTGCTTGTGATCGTCACATGCTTCATCGAACAATTGTATTGAGCACCGAAGGACTGGCGGTGCAGACTGCTGACATTGGCGATCCTGACAGTGATGACTACTTCTCAGACTCGACGAGTGATGAGGACGAGTACGAAGAAGAAGACGTTGAGCAGAAGCAGGACGTGGACGTCAAGCAACCCGGTTACACATTTTTCGTTGGCGGCGAGGAATTCTCTCACCCGAACTCGGTCTTTGCCGGCCAGAGCTTTCCGGACGTGGACTCGTTTGAGAGCTTCCTAAGAGACCTACGAGTGAAGAAGCAACGCAGACTGCAGGAGAAACAAGAGCGGCAACTACGTGATGAAGTCCACGACAACACCCAGCAACAGGAAGCAGGACAGGAGGTGGAAGAAATGACTACCGGTAGCCAGGGCGACACTTCGGGTAAACAGCAGCAGGACGAGGTTCGCCCAGCAGAGAAACCGGCGGACGAGACCAACCACGACAATCAGGACGAGAGCGAGACAGAGAGCTAGCTGAGAAGTAGTTATGAAGTATATTGTTGACTTGTGTTTCAAGGATCTCTCGGACTTGTTTGATAAATATTGATTTCATCTTTTGAATTCGTCAAAGCGTGAAATGTTGATTAATGTAGGAATACTTTCTGGCGTGAATTTCTGGTTGTGAACCAAACTGAGTTCTCGGTTCAGCCGCAGAGCCCCGACATCGGCTGGGAGAGATTGACGAGCAAAGTTCCCGCCTACACTCATCACTGATTCTGTTCTGGTCGATAGCCGTAGCTGAGATGAATAATAAAGTTGTAAAGAGGAGAGATAACGTCCTGATCAACGCACCCGTGGGTTCCTTTAAAAAACCGCTTTGCCGTGGTTGATATATGTCATTTCATACGAATTCTAAGCTGCCGTTGACTTTTTCTACCAGTTCATCTACAATTACAGACATCGATACGGGGATTCCTCTTTCCCGTCAGAAGTGCTCGCGCTTGTGCGAAGTCGGCGACAGGTTCATCTGCAGCTCGGCGATGCAAGTGACGCACCCGCGAGTTTCGACCGCCTCCTCTCTGTTGTGGCGACTTTCGCCGTCGATCCCGTCTCGCTCAACGTACGACACGTCAAACGCCGACATGTCAATAAAGCCCGAGCATGTGCTGCACACGGCCTCTCCGCAGAACCGACAGTGGTGGCAGCGCCGCATAGTGAGCGTGCCGAACGACTTGAAGCAGATGAAGCAGTGGTCGCTTCTGACCCACTCCATCTTGGTGAGCCTTTCGATCATCACCCCAGGCTTCTCGGGTTCTGTCAGGTTCCCAAGACAGGCTGCAAGTCCGTGTAGCCATTTAACGTACTTCTTCGCGAGCGAGCTTCCGTGCGTCTGAGCTGCTCGGATCCTTGGACTAGCCGCCACCGTCTTGAGGATGTGCTTGTTGGGCATGAGCGAGAGGAAAAGACTGACCCGCACACTGCTGGGCTCGTTGGTGGTTTCGATTACGACACCCGAGTTGCGGAAGTGCAGCCTCTCAGTCTTGGACGACTTTGGCAACTCCGGGATGTCGGAGAAGTTCATGCTGGAAAAAGTGTGAACTCCGATGAGCGAGCGTGGCGTTATGACGTCGTGCACAGCGCGTCGGCCGCTGCGCATGCCTAGCCGCTCGACGGATTTGTCGGCGTGACGCTCGAAGATGTCCTGGTAGCACATCATGGTGAAGTCGTGGCACGAGTCCACGCCGCCCAATTTGTTGAGCGAGCGCAGTGTCAACCAATTGGCGGCGTAGGCATCGTCCACCGTGAAGCTGCGCCAGTCGCCGGCTGCGTCCTGCGCCGACGCCGGTGGTGTCGTGCACGTGAGCTTGTCCAGCGTCACACCGTTGTCCACGAGGCGGCCGAAGAGCTTCTTCATCATCTCCTGGTACTCGTCCGTGTGCGACGTCTTGAAGAACGAAAGCAGTTCGTCCACATCGGCGTCCAACGTCGTGACGGCGCGCACCAATAGGAACTCGGACGGGTAGCCGCCCCCACCGGCACCGAACGTCTCCACTGTGCTGATGCAGGAGGGCAGCGCCTCCCCCGAGAGCTCATACAGGCGGCAATTGTGCGCGTCCTCCACGAACTTCCAGCAGTCCGCGGGCGTCGACGTGGCCAGCAGCGCCAGATCCGTGGCGTCCTCACGTACACGCCGCAAGATACGCGCGGCTGGCGCGTGGCCCGTCGTCTTGCATTCTGCAGTGCGGCTCATGGCTAGTCAAAGAATGGAGCATGATATGCATAGGGTCAAGCCGAGGCAAAGCCTCGGCTTTGGCAGTGAGGAACGCTGCATCACCACAGGTCCGTCAAACCGTTACGTTGGGGGATGGGCAACTTCAGCCTCGCCAGCCAATCACAGAGCGACGGTGGCGACGTGGCGGGCGACGTCACAATGTGGCAGTTCAGTGTTGCAATTTCACATTGAAGTGCCTGCAAAAGTCTCCATTGCGATGCCGGCACTTTGGATAGCGAAAACGCAGTTGCGCGCGGAGTTCGCTAAGAGGGCAGCACGCTGAACCGAGAGAAGCAAGCGTTCGAGAGCGGGTCGCCATGGTTGCCCGCGCAAACAGCTCCGACAACTGCAAAAGGCTTGCTGCCCTCTGTGGCCAGTCGGGAGAAGAGAGGAGGAGTCCATGTCGTCTGACTATCGGCCAAGGCGTGGTAGCCACCTCGCCAGAAACCATTCCTCCGGTAGACGGCAGCGTTAAACTAGCAGCAGCAACTCGGATCGACTGCGACTGCAGTGTCCGTCCTTACCAAGAACTGCTTGGCAAGCAGGTATTGCTAGTCAGCACCGTGACTGCACCACGCTGTAAATCTCCACAGAGCCAGCGGAGACCGTGAAGTCGGAGGCCACGATACTGCTTGCGGCAAAGTGGTTTCCAGGACAACGGACGGATGCGCTGCACGTGCTGAACCGAACAAGATGCTTCAGCCGATCTATCGTCAAAGTTCACTTTCGCGATGAATAGAGGCGAGTCTCACCGTGAGACGCACTGAGCCGAGCGCGCTCCAGCGCCTTCTTCATTGAAGCGGCCTTGCTGTTTTTGCGAGCAGCGGGGTTATCAACAATTCACACCTGGAGTCCGGTCCGGTTCTGCCGGGGAGGTCAAAAGGTGCAGCCTGCGGTGCGGCGCTATCGAGACACGACACAAGTCGACGGAGGTCGCGCCGGCGGCAGTGCCGCGAGCTTCCGGTGAAGTACCTTGCACCATCGCAGAGATTTGCACCACCACCTTGCGCCTTCCGACCTCGCATTTTCACAAGCCGAGCTGCCAAGCCGGAATCGCAGCGATAATAGGACCGGCGCCGCGAATGTCATCGTCGCGGGGATGAAGGATAGCTCGACGCCTGAGTTATCCGAATTGCACGTCCCGAACATTATGGATGCGAGTCGGAAGATCAGATAAAGGCAATGCTACGTTTAGCTTTAGCTTGCTGTTCGCGTGCGTCTAAGCGAGAATCAAAGGCTCCGCGTTGCCATCAATACCAACTCATCGAAAATGATTGAACATGAGTATTGGCAACCCCGAAAAAGTCAACAAAATCTGCCACTTTGACTGCAAACTACAATTTCAGCTAGCGAAATGCCAAATTTCGGATCAGCGTTTTGCTGGAGTGACACGAACCTGTCCGAAAAACTCCATGGCCTCGATAGTTCACCGCCGCACCAATGGCTGGTGGAAGCCTGCTGCCAGCAGGGTTCTTTTCCTCTGGCCTGACGCGAGTCTGTCCACTGCAGTGAGCCATTATTTGCCGATGAAAACTCATTTGAAGCGAGAACTCTACAGTGGTCTGGACGTGGAGACCACGGAGATGAGACCAAGACGCTTGCGCCGCCGTACCTCCCTCGTCGACTCGACCGCCTGTTTTCGCCGTCATTCGCCAACTCGACAGCTAGCGGAGACTTTGACACATCATCAATTTCGCCATGAGCGCGGACCACTCGGGCAAGCGGGCAGCGACCCCGTCGGCCAGGATCCTCGACCGAGTGAGGGAGGACGCCACAGACTTGGCCTTGCTGGCCACCGTCACGACCCACGACTGGAAACTACTGAGCGACAAGAACGGCACGCAAATGTACGAGATGACAGGCGAGTCGTTGTCCAACAAAGTGAGCACGGTGCGCACGTTTGGCAAAGGCGGCGGCGGCCACCCGTCCGAGTTCTACATGGTGCGGGCCGCTGCGACCGTCCGTGCCGATGTAAACACCATGCTGGACGTGCTGCGCACCAGCAGCTCCGAGGACTTTCGGGCCGTCATGAAGAAAATCTTCGACAAACAGTTCGAGAGCGGTGCCGTCGTGGATTCCCTGAGCTGCACGACGCCGCCCCCGTACGCGCCCAGTCCGGATGCGAAAGGGGGCAGACACGGCTGGCAGCTTTTCAGCGAGGACGACGGCTACAGCGCCAACTGGATCACACTGCGGGCCTTCACTAAACTGGGCGGTCTGGACGGCCACCGAGACTTCACCATGGTCTGCTACCAGGACGTGTTCGAACGCGCTTACATTAGCGACAAGCTGCAGCGCGTCGGGCGTCGAATGGCGCGGGACCCGCACAGACCGCAACCCGTGACGGGCTCGAGACTCATCGGGGTGCACACGTTCTCCAGCATGAACTTCAAGGACATCCCGGAGCTGCCCAAGACGTCCAAGACCGACCGCCTGCACTTCCGCAACTCGGGGGTGGTCGTCGAGGAGCTTGTACAGGAAGATGCCGAGGGCCCCATGGTGCGCGTGAGCATGCTCCTGTCGCTCATGCCGTCCAAGATCGTACTGAAGGAGGTCTCTCAGAGCCCGCGGATGCGCGTGGCGGTGGCTGCTGGCCATGAAGTGGCCAAGAAGTACCGCAAATGGCTGCAGACGCTCGCCATGGGCGTGAGCCACTTGGCCGAAGCCGCCAAGCCGGCCGTCACTATGCAGCAGCTGAGCAATATGACGTGGACCGAGAGCGACCATTGCTACTTGTGTCTCAAGACGTTCCGCACGTACCGGAGACGGCATCACTGCCGGTTCTGCGGCGAAGCAGTGTGCGGTTCATGCTCGGGCTTCGTCAACATGGCGTCGTTTGACGTCAACTACGAAGGCAGCGAGAGCAGCTCGGACAGCATCACGGTGGGGCATCGCAAGCTGGACTTACGCATGACTAGCGACGGCAGCGTACGCAGTGAGAACGCGTCTCCCAACGCTGCTGGCGGCAATACGGAGGAGTTCATGGAGACGCGCGGCTGCAACACGTGCACGTCCGAGCTACAGATGAATCTGACCATGCTAGGCCACGCTCGAAAGCAGCAAGACCCCAGTCTCTACAGCAGTAGCAGCAGTGGCAGCCTTTCACAGCTCGTCAACGCTCGGATGAAGAACCGACCTGCAGACCACGACGACACGCGAAGCTCTGGCTATAGCAGTGCCCATGGCCCGCCACCGCCGTACCCTGGGCGAGACAGCGACTTCGAGCGCGACCAAGTGATGCCCATGCGAGCTGGAGACTACCAACAGTACCAGCAGTACTCGGGCCAGAAGATGAGTTTCTCAACCATCAGCAGCAGCTCCTACTCGGGTCTCTCACACGATGAACGGCAGCTGGCGCTGTACGCATCCACCAGCTCGGCTGAGTTCATGGGCAAGCCGCCGCCCACTTCGAGCTCTGTGAGCTCCAACCCCACGCCCAGCAGCTTCTCAGCGTCGGATGCCTCGCTGAGTGCCTTCCTGGCTCGCGACCCAGACATCCTGACGCTCAACGGCTTGGCGCTGTCCCCTAACGGCTCTGTAGCGCCCAGCCTCATGACTGTCATGGACGACGACGAGCACAGTGATCTCGTCTACAAGCGCAGCCATCGGTCGTCGAGTGCAGACCACCGCACGAGCTACGCCACCACCGCTGCCACCAACGAAGGCAGCAACCACAGCCAGTTCAACTACGCAAACATGACCGCACAGGAGGTGCAAGCCACGGAGCGACTGATCCGCGAGGCCAACGCTCGAGGCAACACGCGTATGAACGGCCGACCACCGCTGAACACTCGGCGCTACCAGCCTCAATACCAGCCAGACTACGAGCAAAGCCCCGTGCAACTCGCCAACAAAAAGATCTACCACATGCCTCGGGCAGCACAAGGAAGCGAATCCCCGTCGCACTCGCAGAAGTCGTCCTACTCGTCGGGCAGCACTCACAGCGACTTGATTCAATTGAACGCACCGACCAAGACGCCGGTGATGCCGACAAACATGGACTTTGTCGTCTTCGACGACAGCCGACCGACGCAGGGGCTCAACCGCACAGACAGTGCCAAGGATATGATCCCGCTCAAGTTCTGAAGCAGGTCCGAGGGCCGCGTGACAACACAGAGATAAATGACCGCAGGGAACGAACGTGCGAGTCGAGTGTCGTAGAAGTAAACGATGGCGTCGTAGCCAGTATTTATTTATCCAAGTAAAGAGAGCAACACGATTCCACCACGACTGACGTCTTCTAGTTGCAACAGCAATAATAGCAAAAATGGTTTTTGCATGACATACCATTATAATATATTCGCCAATATTATTGGCAAATACGACACTCTCCAACTGATAAATAGCTCTTCGTTCGAGCACTTCAACATGCACCGCGACTGGTGTTCGTCTACAGATTCGGTCTAGAACCTAGAAGTCGAGCGGGATCATGTCCTGACCGTCGTCTGCCCGCGTGAAGATCGACTCGCGCCTCGATTCCGAGAACACCACGAAATTGGCCGGTGTTTGGCCGCCCTGGGGCAACGGGATCATGTCGTTGCGGTCCGAGTCGTCCGATGCGGCGCTATCTTCTGGAACGGAAGTTGGCAGGCGGTGCATCTGGTGCATCTGCATCGGCACTGAGCCTCGTCGAGCTGTCGAGGTCGTGTAAAGCTTGCTGCTGCCCAAATCCGGCTCCTGCCGGGCTGAAGTTGAGGAGTTCTGGGTCAGTTTTGCTGACGACCTTGCGGCGGCTGCTACGATCGCAGCCGTTGTGCTGGTAGGTTGGCTGTTCATCATGGAGAAATGGAACTGGCCGCTGTTGTTGCTGCTCTCGACTCGAGCTGCTGCTTCCGTTGAAATTGGCTTCGAACTGTTGCCTGCTGGTCGGACGTACGAGCTGGACAAATTGGTAGACTTGGCACTAGAGTCCTTCGCTGAAGACAACGGGGCCGTCGCTGCAGGGTTCCATCCTAGAGCGGCAGTGGTCTGGCTGCGATGGCGAAGGACGTCAGCAGGACGGAGCATGCTGGGTTGTACGGGAACCTCATCCCTCGCGCTTGCTGTGTTGCTGCGGTAGCGAGCGTCTGCGCTGCTGCTACCTGGCCACGGAGTGGGGGCCACCCTGCCGTTGAACGAGTCCTCTTCCTCAATGTCGCTGACCTTCTTGTGCAGTTTCGGCGCAGCTTCCGCCTCCTTCTCCTCGTCGGGCTCCTCCGGCACTTGGTTCGACAATTGCTCCGCACTCTTGCTATGCTGGAGCTGCTGCGAGGTCGACTCGTACACGTCATCGGACGGTCTGGGCTTAAGCGAGAGACCGGCAAGCGCTAGGATGTCAGGATCCCGTGAGAGATCGCAAGCCGACGAACCGTCCGACATGGCCGAGAAGTTGGTACCCCGTGAGTACTGCGACGCATTGTCGTTGGTAAAACGGTCATGTGAAGACCGCGAGAACGAGCTGCTTGCTGTGGACATGGACACCATGCTGTGCTTGTCCTTCAGACGTTGCGGCAGCTCGGGGTCCGACACGTTGCGCATTCGACGCAGCTTATCCGGGTCCGACACATTGCGGAAACGCGGCGGGGCCGGCTCATCCACTGCTGGAAACTTGTCCTGCAGCTCCTCGGACGTGACCGGGAACTCGTCAACCGGTTCATCAAGGCCCAAGCTACTGGCCGTGAATGGGCCGTCCTCCACCATGGCACCAACGCCACCTTCAGACGGGATGTACGTCGCGATAGAGCCCAGCCGACGCTCATATTTGACGTCGTCGGAGCTGTCATAGGAGATGGCGTCTTCGTCGTCGTTGCTGGCACTCAAGCCGGTCCTCGAGAGGGCGCGCACGTTCTCCTCGCCGCGGTTGTCTTTGTTGTAGTAGTACGGATTGTCGCCACTGCCGTTGCTTGAGCCGGAGTTCCTGTTCGTCTTCACGACGGCCGAGGCCGTCAGTCCGTACTGCAAGTCCCCGACGCAGGCGCTACAGCCTCTCGCCTCGCGGAACCCGCGCGAGCTGCGGCTGCTGCGTGACGCGCCCATGCCTTCGCCCGACGTCATTTTCCAAACGTCCCCAGTCTGACTGAAGTCCGCGTTCAACGGCTCGCCGCGCTGCGAAGACGCGAGGTTGCTGGCTGCCGTGGCGGCTAACGTGTTCCCGCTGCCGTCCGTGACATCATAGCCGGCCATACTGACCATGCTGGAGCAAGCTCCGCACACGGCCTCGCCGCAGAATCGGCAGTGATGACAACGGCGGAACGTGCGGAACATCTTGAGGCACATGAAGCAGTGGTCGCTCTGCTTCCACGTGAGCTTGCTCATACAGTGCAGCGTCACCTCGGGACGCAGCACCTGCGCCAGGTTGCCAACACAACTCGCCAGCGTCTGCAGCCAGCGCTGATACTTCCTAGCATACTTCAACGTCGCCTTCGTGGGCAACAACGACACCAGCAACGACAGTCGCAGCACGTTGGGCTCCGCTGTCTCTTCGATGACGAAGCCCGAGTTCCGGAGGTGCAAGCGGTCCGTGCACTCTGGGATCGGCAGCTCCGGGACGTCTTGGAAGTTGACGCTGCTGAGCACGTGGACGCCGACCAACCTGCTCTGCGGCTGGAAGTTGGACGTGTTGGACCTGGTGCGCGCCGTTCCGCGGCCAACCCTTTCCAGCACCCCCGAGTCGTGTCTCGAGAAGGCGTCCTGATAGCAAACTAGTGTGAAATCTCGGTGGTTCTCCACGTTTCCGAGCTTGGCCTGTGCCTTGAGCGTCAGCCAGTTGACCGAGTACGCGTCGTCCTCCGAGTAGCTTCTGCGCGCGCCCTCAGCGCCTGCATCCGGGTCCTCCGCGAAAGGTGGTGGCGTGGTACACGTGAGCTTGTCCAGCGTGACGCCGTTCTGGAAATACTGGCGGAAAACCTGCCGCATGACGAGGCGGAACTCGTCGGTCGTCGACGAATGCAGCAAGTCCAGCATGGCGGCCACACCCGTGTGCACCGTGGTGACGGCGCGCACGAGATAATAGTCGGATGAATGGCCCGCACCGCGTCCGAATTTCCTGGCCGTGGACACGTTGGGCGGCAGGTTACGGCCGGCCATTTCGTAGAGCATGGCGCCATTGCGCTCGTTGGCGAACCGCCAGCCGTTGGTGGTCGTGGCCAGCAGCGCCAGGTCCGTGGCCGCCTCGTGCATGCGTTCCAGCATGAGCGTGGACGGCGCATGGCCCGTGGTTTTGGTGGCGGCCGTGCGGCTCATGTTGAGCGGGTTACGACTCGACTTTCGGAATGCGTCCGGACGTGCTGGCGGCCGCGCTGTTGGTGCCGTCGCCGGCCTGGCGCTTAACATTTCTGGACGGGCGGACGTTCGCTCGTTGCTCGCCCCTCTGCTGCACGCGTCCCGCTCCTCGGAGTTCTGCGGCTATCGAATCCCCAAACGGCTAGAGACGAACGCTGCGGAAAGCAGAGCTCTGGTCTCGATCCTGGCGTCGGCGACCTCGAAAAAGGTTGAAAGTCTCTTCTTGTCGGAAGCACACAGAGCACACACACGACGGAGAACAAGGTAATCGGGGAATGACTCGCAGCTGGCCATTACGCAAGACCAGCAGGGCCCGAAAAGGTGAAGGAAAGGAGACCGACCACCCGCGGCTGGACGACGACGCCAGTGGCGCTGCATGGATGGAGGCGGAGGATAGGGGGCGTACGTCAGCAGATGGACGTGATAGAGTGCAGCCAGCAGGCGCCAACCTTGATGGTTGTATGATGTCGAGGCGCCGTGAGCAGCACTGCACTGAAATGGTATTCGCTGCAACCTGGCATTTTTGATGCGTACCGGAGACTTTCGTGTCGAAACGCAAACAGCATCATTTAAAATCCCTGCTAAAACACATGTGTACCGGCGTATTACCTATGGGGCGGATCAAACCTTGAACTGGAAAACGACAATCAAACGAGCGGGATTCAACGACTTCACGACTGCGAAAGAACCGGGTCGCAGTGGCTTTTTCCGACGCCAGTCGTGGCTGGAACTGCAACTTTACACCGGAGCTTGGCGTAAGCTGCACCAGCAGTGCTGGTCCAGCACTGCGCGTTCGGGCAGGCGACTTGCACCTTGCCGAGTCGTGGGGGCAGCCAAACTTTTCGCTCCGCAAGAGTACAGGTTTCGAAACTGAGCATGAGTAACCTCGCGTTGCAAGCAGACAGGCTCGGGCAGTGGGGCTTCAGAACCACCGTATTCGCGGTCAACAAGGTCGGAAGATGGCCATTCCGCATCCCAGGGCCCAAGTTTTCTTTCGTGCCTGGCAGAAAAGAGCAGTCGAAGGTTTTGATGAGGCACTTGCTACTTTTTCAAGCCCGCCATCTGCCCCGCTGCAGATGACTTGACTTCTGCCTGGCACGCTGCAGCAGCGACCTTACCCAGCCGCCAAAGTCTCGTCGATCAAGCTCGATCTCGTCGCTAGAGCAGTGATCACTTCCCCAGCAGCGGTCTCTTTGCCCAGCGGTGCGACGAGAGGGGGATTGCGGGATGGCAAGGCCTTGCGGAAGTCAAGACCCTCCCATCGACCGCCTCCTTCCTTTCCCTACCGCTCAGTGCGTCTCTGTCACGCACGGCCAGTGCTGAGTGGGTTGCGCCGATGGCTTCGGCACTGCTGGCCGCAATTCTCTTCTTTGAAGGACGCGTCGATCGCACGCAGCTCCATACCGGCGGCGCTGGATTCATCCAGCCATGTTCACCTCAAGGAAAAACGAGTATCGCTCTCAACTGCACGACGTCCGCGTTGCTTCAGTTTTCCCGCTGAAGCATCCCTTGGTGGCCTGCACCGCACACGTTCGCGTCGACTCCCAATTCCTAACGCAGAACTTCGCTCCTCACTCCCCGTCAAGCCGCGGGGTTAATACATTCAAAATACTTCGGTAGCTAATAGTAGTAATACTCGACAGGGCTGCCGTCGCTGGCCGACAGACTGATCTGCAGGAACAGGTCGCTCTTGGGGGCTCCCAAGCCGCCCACCTCGTCGGGCAGCACCAGCGGATAGCTGTACATTTGGCAGTGGCGGTTGCCCGCGTACAACGTGAGCGGGATGACCGCCGACCCGATGAGGTCGTCCTTGCTCAGCCGGTCGTAGTCGTAGACTTGCGCGATGAGGAACTCGTTCTCCCACTCGTCCACCTCGAACTCGAACTTCTCGGGCGGCGACCACTGCGGGTTCAGGTCGTTCATGATGCACGAGCTCTTCTTGGTTACGCCGTCCAGCGTAAACACCACGTACGGGTCGCTCTTGCCGCCCACCATATCCACGTCGGCGGCCGCCAGGTCCTGACACTTGAAGAGCACCACCTGCACCACGAACTTCTTGCGCGGATTCCTCCCCATTGTCGGCGGCGGCGGCGGTTACGTGTACACCGTGTTCTTCACTTGTGATTGTCTCTCTGGAGAAGAGACCTGTGGGTTGTGGGATATGCAGTCGACCGATCCCTGGAGCTGCCCAGGAGCGGCCCGAGCACTAACGACAGCCGATGTAGAAGTCGGAATGAAGCCTGGCGCTCCTCCGCCCAAGTTTCGGTGTCGCAGCCGTAATGTAGCGTAACCCAAGACATAGGGTACGTTGTAACCCACCGCCCAACATGGCTACGTCTCCAGTATCCAGTGTCGCTTGACAAATCCACCGATAATTGCAGAGCATCTCGCCACTTTCGGATGCAATGGGTCTTGGGAATGCTGGCGCTTCGTCTTCGCGTCTTTGAGACCCAATGCGGGTACAGGAAGACCATCTCGACGCAAGCTGGCATTCTTCAAGAGGCTGGAGAAGACAGAGCTCGTTGGAATTCAAGTCCGGTACCAAGAAGTACTTACCAAACTATCGCGGGTCAATGATCCGTGGACGCAGACGTAACGTGGAGGTGGTCAATGATTCTCCGTTGTCAATTGCGGCTGAAACTGGCAACGCAGACATTGTCGCCTTCCTCATCGACACCGGCGCCGCCATCGACGTTTTGGATGCACAAGGCGGCACTCCGTTGATACGCGCGGCCGCCAACGGACACGCCGACGTGGTCAGGCTGCTAGTGGATCGCGGCGCGGATGTCGACTTCATCAACACTGGAGGCTACTCGCCGCTCTCATATGCGGCACTGGCCGGACACACAGACGTGATGGAGTTGCTCCTTGAGGCAGGAGCCGACGTCAATAAAACAGGGCCAAGTGAGGCCACCGTTCTACGCGTTGCGTGCGAGAACGACCTGTTTGACGTGGTCTCGCTGCTGGTGAAGCACGGCGCGGACGTCAACTTGGCGGACTCGTCAGGTGCAACGCCGCTCGAAATGGCTGCCGAGGGTCAGCACGCGCGCGTGGTGGCGGTGCTGCTGGAAAACGGGGCGACAGTGGATGCTCAAGACGGAGACGCTCGCACTGCGCTCCTCATCGCGGCCCATCGCGGATACTTTGAGGTTGTAAAGCTTTTAATCGAGGGAGGAGCATCGGTTGACTTGGGCAACAGGGAAGGCTATACACCGCTGATGTGTGCTGCGCTCTACGGACACGGTCGTGTAGCACGATTGTTGGTGGAGAACGGCGCTGATGTCAACTTGGCCACTAAGGAGAACTGGACACCACTCATGACAGCGGTGCAAGGCGGGCATTTCGACATGGTTTCGTTTCTTCTTGAACATGGGGCGAGTGCTGACACGCTGTGCTCGGATGGATCGACCGCTCTTCGCATTGCGTGCGAAAATGGCCATCTCGATATTGCCCAGGTACTCGTTGAGAGCGGGGCACCAGTGAACGTAAGAGAAGACACAAGAGACAGTCCGCTGATGGCTGCCGCTGCGAACGGCCATGCTGCTGTGGTCAGGATGTTGGCAACTTGCGGTGCAAACGTTGATTCGGTGAACGACAGTGGTTGGACTCCATTGACGAAGGCTGCGGAACGAGGATTCCCCGATGTTGTGGAGGCATTACTGGACTCGAAGGCTTCGATTGACTCTCAGCGGCCGAACGGAGCCACAGCTTTGAACATTTCGTGCGAGCACGGACACTTCGGTGTTGTTGTGGCGCTCGTGAATCGTGGAGCTTCGGTTGAATTGGTTGACGAGGAAGGTTATACCCCGTTAATTACTGCGGCACAGCTCGGGTTTTCCGACATTGCTCAATTTCTAGTGATGAGAGGAGCCAGGATGGATGTGAAGCTGCCCAGCGGAGGCACCGCCTTGCTAACAGCAGTCTGGCACAGACGATTAGCGGTGGTTCGAATTCTACTGGATAGAGGGGCTGATGTCAGCGCTTGCGGAGACTTCCACACCTGGCCACCGCTAACTGTTGCGTACTTCAGCGGATTCACAGACCTCGTGCAGCTCATCTTCGAGCGAATTCCACCTGATCCGATGGATTCTGCCCCACTAAGCGTTTCTGAGCATGAAAGCGCTTCTGTCGCGGATACTACAGCTTCTGTGAATGACACAATTGACCAGAAACATCGAAATGGAGACACAGCATTACGCATCGCATGTGAACGTGGTCAGCTCAAGATCGTGGAAGCTCTTTTGGAGAGTGTAAATGACGTTAATCTACCCGACCTTCGTGGCTGGACACCATTAATGACTGCTGCTGCGGAAGGTAACACGGATATAGCGGCAGCCCTGCTTCGAAAAGGAGCGGATGTCAGTGCAATACTTCCCTCTGGGAAAACAGCCCTCACGATTGCAGCTGGCAAAGGACATACGAGCTTTACTGAACTGCTCGTTGGAGCAGGTGCCTCGGTTGATGCTGTAGACAAAAGTGGCCATAGTCCACTGACTCATGCAACAGTAAACGGACACGCAGAGGTAGTGAAGTTATTGGTGGCGCAAGGGGCAGATATTGACTTGCCTGACGACGCAGGATATACGCCACTCATTTTTGCTTCGAGTACTGGAAACGCGGACATGATAAAAGTACTCTTGGAGGCTGGAGCGGACCTCAACAAGTTGGGCCCAGGCGGAGCCACCGCTCTTCGCATTGCGTGTGAGCTGGAGCGCCTCAACGTTGCTGCGCTTCTTGTTGAAAATGGCGCATCTGTTGACTTAGCAGACGCTGCAGGTTCGACACCGCTCATGGTTGCATCGGAGAATAACCAAACGCGTATAGTAGCGTTGCTGCTGGAGAATGGAGCAAGCACCGACTTGGCGAATCCTGCTGGTGGTACCGCATTGCTGACGGCGTGCTTCCACGGCAATCTGGACGTTGCGAAGATGCTGCTTGACAACAATGCATCGGTTAACTTGGAAAAAAAGGATGGCAACACCCCGCTCATGTGTGCTTCCTTTCGCGGAGGCATTACTCTATCGAGATTGCTAGTAGGCAATGGTGCGAACGTCAACTCGGCTAATAACGAGGGCTGGACGCCGCTCATGTTCGCAGTGTTAGGAGGACACGCAGAGATCGTTTCGTTTCTGGTAGAACAAGGTGCTGATCTTCGCCACCACCGTTCGAATGGAGCAACTGCTCTAAGCATTGCGTGTGAAGAAGGTCGTCTCGATATCGTTCAGCTCCTCGTCAAGAAAGCCGCTACAGAAAGAGACAGCGGCGATGACGACGGCCATCAGCCTAGTGACCACAAAGCGCAGGGTTTGTTCCGGGTTCTGCAGTGGTTGAGATCCGTCCTGCGCGCATGCACGTGTCGGGGCAGTGAAGCCGACGCAGCGTGATCACGAACCGAGCGGATTTCTAAGGAAGAAGACCGGATTTTTCTATTCACAAGCAATTTACCAGTACACTTCCTCGACAGGGCTGCCGTCCGCATCTAGCAGACTAATCTTCAGGAACATATCGCTCTTGGGAGCGCCCAACCCTCCCACCTCGTCGGGCAGCACCAGCGGGTAGCTGCACACCTCGCAGTTGCGATTGCCCGCGTACAGCGTCAATGGGATGACCGCAGATCCAATGAGCTTGTCCGTGCCACGTTGGCTGCGATCGAAGACTTGAGCGATGAGGAACTCGTTCTCCCACTCGTCCATCTCGAACTCGAACGTCTCAGGCGGAGACCAGTGTGGGTCGAGGCTGCTTCGGATGCACGAACTCTTTTGGGTATTTCCATTCAGCGTGAAGACCACGTACGCGTCACTTTTGCCTCCGACATCATTCGTAGCCGCCACCAGGTCCTGACACTTGTAGAGCTCCACGTTCACCGAGAACATGCTCTTCCCCATGTTGTGACACCGGGGATAGAGAGCAAGTGAGCTTGTAGTCTCGTCGACATGTCGATCACCGAGATTGCGTTGTAACGGCTGCAGTCGGTGGCTGCTATCACACAGCTTGTGTCGCTAGACCAAACGTGGTCATAGACTTATGCGCCCTCGAAAGTCATCACCGCATTATCCATCTAGCAGCAACGTCAGTCGGTCATTGCAGAATTCACCCTGAATCACATCCCCCCCAAGTGACAATGGCAACTTCGACCAATGAAAACAGTCTTCTGACTATCGGCGTCATCGTCTTTGACGGCGTCGTGCAGCAGGACTACATTGGGGTTACGTCCTACCTGGAGCAGCTTCCAAGAGTATGCGGTCAAGCCGTCAAGTTCATCACCGTCTCGCTGACTTCGGGGCCTCTACGGAGTGGGAATCCATTGGGCTTTGGTATGCCGCTGTACGCCACGCACGGATTCGAGGAGGTTACCGAGCACATTGACATTCTAGTGATCCCGGGCGGGAGTCCTGGTCGCTTGGCAATGCAGAAGGACCAAGGGTTTGTCAAGTTTCTCAAGGGAGCGGCGGAGAATGCGACGCATGTGTTGACGGTGTGCACAGGCTCGGCAATCTTGGCGACCACGGGGCTGCTGGATGGGAAGAGAGCGACGACCAACAAGATCGCGTTCAAGGGCGTTGTGGAGGCGCATCCGACGGTCGACTGGGTGCACAAGGCGCGCTGGGTTCAGGATGGCAAGATCTGGACGAGCTCAGGCATCACGGCCGGCTTGGACATGGCCCATGGGTTCATGAAGGCCGTGTACGGTGAGGAAATTGCTGCCACGATGGCGCGGAACATGGAGAGCGTGCCGAACTCGGATGCGAGTAACGACCCGTTCGCTGTGCTTTGAGAACGAGCGGCTGCAAGTGAATTCAGAAGAAGTTCCGCTAAACTGTAAAACTTGAGCGAAAGATGGAATCGCCGCGTCACACTCGCGCGTAGCAATTTCTGTTTTGAATTCAATGTCTAATTTCACGCGAAGGTGCTTGTTGGAGGTATGAACCCAGTGGGCTGAATATCTCAAAAGCTTCACAAGAAACTGGACCCAGTTCGAGGCTTCAGCCAATCTGCAATGTCGCTTGGAGTTGATCGCGTGTGCGCTGAAGAAAATGAACAAGAATATGGCGCATGACTGGCGTGAAACCAAGAAAGAAGACGCTGCCAGGCAAGATCATCAGTCACACGCCACTATTGTGGGAAACCAAGCAACAGCGAGCACCGACATGGACGAGATACAAGAACATAGCACAGATAAAGGGCGGGCAGGTGCTGCTCCGATACGAGCGATCTCCTGGCAGTTGCTGCGATCGACAAGGATGGGAATTTGCCACTAACTTGTGCGGCAGCCGGAGCTGCTTGTGGAAGATGGAGCGTTGCTTGATAGTGTCAACAACGCCGGAGAGACTGCAGTCATGAAAGCATCACGTGAATTGTGTAGAATTCTCACTGGGAAAACGGGGCAATCGTCAATTTACGGCGCTCGAACGGTGCAACTGCACTCCGAATCGCTTGTTATCACGGCCACCCTGAAGTTGCTCGAGTTCTCATGGAATCGGGTGCTTCACTCGATATCGCAGACAGCAACGGTAACAGTTCATTGAAAAGTGCGGCCAAGCACGGACATCTGGAGCTGGTACGATTGCTTGCTGAAAGAGGAGCCTCGGTTGACTTGCCCAACGGCGCTGGCTGGACCCCACCCATGAGTGCGTCGAAGAATGGTCACGCAGATGTGGCTGCATTGCTACCGGAGAAGGAGGCACACTTTGATAAACAACCGGATGGAGCTACAGCGCTTCGAACGGCATGTTACCACCACCGAATTGAAGTTGCAGAGGTGCTTCTTAAAAGCGGGGCATCAATTGATCTGGAAGATCAAGATGGAGATACCCCGCTTTCGATGCCTGTCAAGAACGGGTTCAGTCTCATCGTGATATGACTAGTTGGAAATGGTGCGGCCATCAATTTGACAAACAACTTCGGCTGGACTCCGCTGATGAAAGCGGCCGAACTGGGGCATTTTACCGTTGTGAAGGAATTGCTACACCACGGAGCGCCCATCGACTTGCAGCGGGCAAATGGCTCCACTGAGTTGAATATTGCGTGTGAACAATTCGACATCGTTGTAGCTCTTGTGAACCACGGAGCTTCCCTCGAGCTGGCCGCTACCGGTACACGCCGAGCGTATCCATGCACACGCTCGAGGGTTGACCGGGATGGACCTCCATGCGGTCCTATACCGGAATCCTTGAGGCTTCATGACGATGGGTACAACGCACAAGAGGAAGGCCGCACTGACTGTCATTGATCAAGCTGCGTCGACGGAGTGAAGCAGACGGAGTATGGCAAGCACCTTCACTACGAGTAGAAATACCGGCCAAGTGGAGACATGCGGCAAAGCTGGAGAGGAGCTTCACGATTCCGGAGGAAGCTACAGTGAAATCCTAGCTGCGTGCGAGGACGGTCTAGTTGATGCAGTGCAGCGACTGTTACAGGGAGGGCTGTCTGTCGATTTCGCTGACGAAGACGGCAGCACGCCACTCATCTGTGCAGCAGAATGTGGACAAGTAGCGGTGGTCAAGTGCTTGCTAGACAATGGCGCCTCTATCGACTTGCTGTCTGACGATGGCTGGACTGCGCTAATGAGTGCTGCGAACGAAGGCCACGCAGAAGTTGTGAAGCTTCTCCTGGAAAATGGCGCGTCAATCGACGAGGAATCGCCCGATGGGAACAACGCCTTGCACTTTGCGAGCCAGGAAGGGTTTCTCGACGTGGTGTCGATTTTGGTGGAGTATGGGGCAGCCGTCGATCTCTCCGGCGAGGAAGGCGACACGCCTTTATTTATGGCGGCCGCAGAGGGCAACCCTGACGTGATGGCCTCGCTTCTTGACAAGGGGGCGCTAATTGACAAGCAGAACGAGAACGGGAGTACGCCACTTCAGATCGCTTGTGTAGATGGACGAGTCGAGGAGGTGAAGTTACTGGTCGAACGTGGAGCGTCCATTGATTTAGCAGATGGATACGGCGACACAGCACTCATAATTGCCGCTGAAAACGGGCACGTAGAGGTGGGGGAAATCCTCGTGCAGCATGGAGCATCTATCGACTTGGCTAACCATGAGGAATGGACCCCACTCATGAAAGCAGCAGCGCGAGGTTTCCCAGTGGTAGTGGAGAAGTTGTTGCACCATGGAGCAGCAATCGACCAAGTGCGAGCCAACGGAGCCACCGCTTTGAATATCGCATGCGAACTGGGCCATCTGGACGTCGTTGTGGCACTTGTTAACAATGGTGCAAGCCCCGAACAAGCCGATGAGGATGGGTATACGCCGCTGCGCAGCTTGGTCACTCGGATATCGTGCAGTTCTTGGTGAATCGAGGTGTGAATATGGACACGCAGCTGCCTAGTGGCAGCACTGCCTTGCTTACTGCAGTCTGGTACCGCCGGCTAGAAGTCGTTCGGATTCTCCTTGATAGCGGTGCTGATATTTCCTTATGCGGAGACTTTCAGAGCTGGTCGCCACTGAACGTGGCATATTTCAGCGGCTACATCGAGTTCGTGCAGCTCATTTTCGAACGTGATCCACCTGACAAAATGCTGTCGTTCGCTGATCTTGTGCTCGCTGTCAAGACCAAGAATGCTGCTCCGGCCGCCCCTCTCAAGACGATGAAGAGTCAAAGTATCGATCAAAAGCGGCGGAATGGAGACACAGCGCTGCGGATTGCGTGTGAACGAGGCGATCTCAAGCTGGTGGGGCAAATGCTGGACAAGATCAATAACGATGTCAACGTACCAGAGAACGACTCGACGCCACTGTCCAGCGCTGCGGGGTACGGTCACGCGGAGATTGTTGCTCTGCTTCTGTCGAAAGGGGCGATGATTGATCAAGTAGCGCAGGGTGGAACGACCGCTCTTCAGATGGCGTGCCAGTACGAACATCTCGATTGTGTCAAGCTACTGCTGGGAAAAGGAGCTTCCGTTGACCTGGCCAACAAAGACGGCGAGACTCCATTGATCATCGCAGCTCAAAATGGCTACAAGGATGTAGTCGAGATGTTGCTGGCTAGCGGAGCGTCTATCGACAAGCAGCGCGTGGAGGACGGAGCTACTGCTTTGCGCATCGTTTGTGCTGATGGCCGCCTTGATATGGCGAAGCTCCTGCTGAAACACGGGGCGTTCATCGACTTCATAGACGACGACAACTACACCGCGCTCCGAATTTCTGCGTGGAACGGCGAAGATGTTCTGGTGGATTTCTTGTTGAGCCAAGGAGCTTCGGTTGACTTGACTCGGAATGAAGATCGGACGCCGCTGATGACCGCTGCGGAGGAAGGCTACGAAGACATTGTGGATATTCTGCTGAAGAAAGGAGCGGCGGTCGACTACCAGCTCCCCGACGGCACAACTGCACTCCACATTGCCTGTTTAAACGGCCAGCTTGAAGTGGTTAAGGTACTTCTCAACCATGGCGCATCGCTCGATTTGGTGGACAGCAAAGGCAACAGTCCAGTGAAGTGTGCATCCGACAATGGGCATACCGATGTGGTCAATATGTTGCTGGAACGTGAGGCTCCTGGTGATGTGGAGAACGATACGGGCGGGACTTCATTCAAGAGCGCTACAACGGATGACAACCAGAACGGTGATGTGCCAGTGAGGGATACACCGCAAGTGAAGTGGTTGAAAGCCTTCAAGGCACGACTAGCCAAGACGTTTCGACGCAAATCAAATTAGATCTCAGCGTGGGAAAATCTAACATAATGTATAACATCATGGAGGCGGAAAGAGTTCGTGGCACCTTGCAAGAGAACGAAGGGATATTGTTGTATTACTATCTGTACGGATGGAAACAACCGCAAGGTGCATACACAGGAGTGAGGGGCTCACTTGTGCCCGACAGCGACATGTAGGATGTCCCGGGCTGGCATGAACTTGCAGATTTCCATCAAACAAGAATGGCTCAAGCACGGTTTCCAAACCGTTTGACCTCCGTCTCGTGCTCACGCGAATTATTCAAAAATCTCGCAAGTGCTGAGGTGACTTCAATATTGCCGCACTTAGTCAAACGTAAAAACGAGGTGTGTGCCGCGGCGCCAGCCGGAATTACGGACAGCAAGAAGACTCTTGCCAAAGAGGCTATGCTTGAGTGGTACCATTTCGGCGAGAACACGAATTTTTAGTGCGATATTATCACGAGATGTGTCCGAAGCAGCAGCTTTCCAGTGATTTGCACGAAAATATTTTACCCTCAACTACGGCTTGGGGATACATGTAGCACGCAGTTGATGTGCCCAGCATGCCTTTTAAACATGCACCGCCGCGAGCTCAATAACCCACAGCAGCCGCAAATTCAGACCTCAAATACCAGTTGCCCGAATTCCGTGCTTCACTTCTTCATATTGCATTGGGTAACGAGGTTACTGTTGAATCCTCTTCGATGTTCGAGACTCACAGCTTGGATGTGCGACCTCTTTTGAAAAAAATGGCATCACGTGCAAGGCGCCCTGGTGAAACGGTCACGAAGATATGAAATGTACCGACGGATTGGCGGTCAGGATACTTAATTTTATTAGAAAAATACAAAAACCTGGCTATACAGTGGATCATTTTGTTTTCGCGAAGTACAAGTTGCAACCAAGGCGCTGCATTTGGCTGCTATAAATTAGCTCTGGAATGCTGCTTTCAAAGTCCCCGCTCACCACTTCAGCAGCTCCGGCATCGTTCTCGTGCACTATTATACCATGATATATGTAGTCGTCAAAAACGGTGCCAACAGCTCACTATTTCGCGCTCCTTGAATCCTTGTTAGTTACTGGCACCATAGAGATTTTCACATCCCATGATTCCAAGAAAACACAACGGGGCATCGCCAAAACGCACCACGCGAGCACCAACGCGGTCGATGCGGCATCAACCAGCCGTACCAAGTTCTGTTCTCACTCCGTCTTTCACCGCCGAACTCTCACTACGACAATGGCTCCTTCGATCGTGTCGCTTGCCGTGGCTGCTGCTCTGTCCAGCGCTGCTCTGCTGGCCCCCGCCGACGCCCACCAGGTTGTTCTTCTCCCGCAGCCTACGTGGACGACCCCCGACGATGCCATCCACTACAACCCGATCGCTTTCCTCGAGGGCCAAGGTTTCGCGACCCAGGCCGACTTCAACGCCTGGCGCCGCGACAACGGGTTCAAGACGCTGCGTGCGTTCATGGACCTCGGCAAGTACGCGGTGGACCCGGGTGCCGACTACTTCTGCGGCTTCACCGACCCCAAGGGACCGGCACAGCCCATCCCGGCTGGAGGTGCCATGCGCTCGACGGGTTACACGCACGACGGCCCGTGCGAAGTCTGGCTGGACGACGTTCGCGTGCTCGAAAGCGGCAACTGCCACGAGTCGCACCCCGGCAAGGACTACACCATCGACTACTCGTCGTGCGAGCAGAAGGGCGGCTGCATGCTGCGCTGGTACTGGCTGGGCGTCCGCTTCCTCAAGAACTCGTACTCGTGGCAGGTGTACAAGGAGTGCATCCCGCTCACGGCCGCACCCAAGCGTCTCCGCAACTAGAGGCGAGAATGGCAATGGCCACGAACTCTGCATGAACGGATGCAGAACGGAGCCAACGTTGATGATCCTGTTTCAATTTTCAATCAAATGTGTGTTTCTGGTTTACAACGCGTACCATTTTCTCCTTGAAAGTCCACAGAAAACAGTAACACCCCCGCTTGAGATATCAGCTGTGATTTCCGAGACCTCGTTCTTCGGGTTTATCATTGATGTGCACTTGTTTGAGGTCTGCAGGTCTTCGTCCATTCTGCAGTTGGCTTCAGACGCAACAGGCAGGATGCCTACCACGGCAAGTGGCAATGGAGGACGGACCTCGAAAGCTGCCGGTGAAGCTGCAGGACTTCAGGCTAAGCTGAGGCAGGCGTGCAGAAGCGGAGACGCGGACGTCGTCCGAGATTTAGTGGCGCAAGGAGCAAAAGTCAAGGTGAAGTATAAGGATGGGAACACCCCACTGACCATCGCCGCCGAGCGTGGGCACACGGCTGTGGTCGAGATATTGGCGGCAAATGGCGCCATCATCGACTCGACGAGTCGCCAAGGGTCCACATCGTTGATGCTCGCAGCGCGTCGGGGCCACGTGGATGTTATGATGGTGCTGCTCAAGAGCGAGGCAAGCATCGAGAAGCAGCAACAACCCAGCGGCAACAAAGCACTTCATATTGCCAGCAAGAACAGTACGGAGGCCGCCAAGGTGCTCATCAATCATGGGGCCAACGTTGATGCAGTCAATGGTATGGGCAACACGCCACTGATCGATGCTGCTGAGAGTGGGAACAAGAACATTGTGCGCCTCCTGCTGCAAAACGGCGCGTCCATTGATGCTAGGAACAACGATGGGTGGGCGGCGTTGATGGAGGCTGCGGTCGAAGGCCATGCTGACGTGGTGGCGCTGCTGTTAAAGAACAAAGCAAGCGTGAATTTGAAGCAAACGGACGGGTATACAGCTCTGCACATCGGATGTGCAGAAGGGCACGTGGATATTGCCAAGATGCTCATTGCCAGCGGTGCAATGCTCGATGCGGTCGACAACGAAGGTAATACGCCATTGATTCACGCTGCTGGAGAAGGGCACGACGACGTCATCAAGATATTGCTCAAGAAGGGTGCAGCTCGAGATGCCGCTAATAACGAGGGCGCGACTGCGCTCTTGGAGGCTTCGGACGAGGGCCATGACGACGTAGTGGCGTTGCTTCTGAAGAAGGGGGCGAGCATCGAGACACGACTCGTGAACGGGGATAC
>JAABLK010000339.1:0-28041 GCA_012295415.1 Phytophthora chlamydospora
GAGCTGTCCACTGCGGCGGCGACCGCGCTGATGGCCACTAATGCATGCGGCCCTATCGAGCTGTCATCGAGCAGCAACAACTTGTGGAGCTGTCGACAACATGTTGTGGATTGTCGACAACATGTTGTGGATTGCAAGTTGAAGTGTGCTATTGATGGGGTTTTTTTTTTTTGGCCAATCGTGCTCGTTTGTCGAACTTTCAAAAGTGGCGAGCAGAGGAAGCAGCAGCATGGGCCGCGGCTGCACCATGGACGAGTGGGCGCATTTCCAGAAGCTGCCCGAGGAGGGTCGAGTGCCGAACTCGTCATACTGGTATGTGCAGTGCCTGCACTGCCTGGCCGGCTTCTCCCAGAAGCAGCTATTTAATGCACCCGCCAAGCTCACGGGCCGGCGCTCCGCCATGCGCGCGCACCTCAAGATCTGCCCCATGTACGCGCCGCAGTACCGAGCGGAGCAGGAAGCAGCCGCCGTTGCCAAGGACCAAGAAGACGCGGTCGAAGCCGCAGCACCGGGCGAGAAGCGCAAGCGCAAACCCGCCGGACCAGAGAGCGGCGGAAGCCGCGGCAAAGGCTGCATGATGGAGGAGTGGGAGCACTTCACGCGCCTGCAAGATGAGGGCTACATCGGCAGATCCAACTTCTTCTATGCCGTATGCAAGCACTGCCAGCGCGCGTACGACGAGGCCCCCGAGGACCACAAGCCGCTGCTCGTGCCGGAGAAGCTTGTGGGTCGGCGCGAGAAGATGCGCAAACACCTCTCGCTCTGTCCGCATTTTGAGGGTGAGCTGCCGCCAGTGGCGCGCAGGCTGCACCAGCGCGGCAACAGCATGCCTCCCAGTGTGGTCTTCACCTCGCGAGCTGCAGGGGCCAGTGTGGCGGCGGCCGCCAGTGCGACGACAGACGCGTCGAGCATTGCTCCTGCCGCCGTCGTGACTGCGCCTACCGCCAACAGTAACGGGTCGTCGCGGCTGGCGCTGGACGAATGGCACTACTTCACGCGGCTAGAGCGCAAGAAGGACAGTGCGTACTATTACGCGCGCTGCAACTTCTGCCAGCAAGCGTACCAAAAGGCCCCGGAGAGCATGAAGACTTCGATGGAGCCGACGGTCGTCACGGGGCGCAAGAGCAACATGCAGACCCACTTGGCCAAGTGCGTTCACATGCCTAAGGACGCGGCGGCCATTGCGATCATGTACGGGGACTCGGGCCGTGGAGACGCCTCTGGTGCTACACGAGGTCCTGATACGAATGTGCCATCACAGCCGAAGCGCGCCAAGTTGGACGTGGCTAGCACACCCTTCGTGCCTTCTCCCGACACGACCTCCGTACATCGTGCGCTGGTGAAACTTCTTATCGAGCAGCACTTGCCCTTTGACTGGGTTGCAAGCGATGGCGCCAAGCAACTATTCCGCGCACTTGTCCCTGTGTCTGCTGGCGCTGCAGACAAGCTTCTGCCGACGTCAACGGACTTGCGTACACGCATCCTGGATGAAATTCACAGCGCAGCGCTTCTCAGTGAACTCACCAAGTTACAAAAGCTCGTCCCGCTCAAGCTGCGTTCGTCTGCACTGCCTAACGACACTGCAGGCTTGTTGTCTTCTACGTCCGCGGGGTCCTGGCCTGTTATGCTGCACTGCAACCTGTCAGGGAACCAGCAACTCGGAGTTGTACGAGTACCAACGATCGAAGGGGTCGTAACCAACGGGGAGGCTATCGTTTCGGTGTCATTTGTCCGCGATCGACAAGCGGGAGCGGTGGTGGGGGCTGAACTTGCTCATAACCACGGACTGGAGGTTGCTCGCTGGCTTGATGAGCATATCCGGCTCTGCACGGATGCTAGTAAGTTGGCTCTCGCTGCTGTGGTGCTGCCGTATAACACGAGTACTCAGCGGGCTGTGGGCATTCTCCGTGCTCCCAGACACTGGCCTCGAGTTGTGTTTCTTTCCGACATGGAGGATCTGCTGCAGTTTCCGCTGTTGAAGCTGCTGGCCACGGCAGAAATGTTCACTGTCGTCTCTTCGCTGATTGAGGTGTGGCAACTGGAGTCCATTCGGTCGTGTGTGATGGAGCGACTGTCGGAAATGGATAATGGCGCCCATGTGAGCCCCTTCCGCGACTGGGAGTCTTGCGCTACACTCATTCAAGTGTTACTTGACGAGAAAACTTTCGAGGCGAGGACACAGCGAGGGGCAGCGACTGCGAAAAGGCTGGTAGAAAATGCGCTGAATCGCTCGCTGCTGGAGCGTGTGTACAATTTGCTGCACGCCTTCACGAACGCCTTCTCGAAGTGCCGAGCTGGCATGACGCTGTCAGATACGATGGTTCAGCTGCGTGCATTGTTTGCTGCCGCCGAAGGATTCGTCACGGTGCGGCTCGCGTTGGAGGTGGTATGGCGGCAAATGGAGCAGCCTCTCTTCGTGTTGGCACATGCCCTGAACCCTCGCACGAGGCAACGCGACTTCAACAGCACCGAGATGACGAAACTGAGTTCCCTGAGTGACCTGAGTGTATCGTACTTTAAGTCGCTCTTCGGGCGCAAGCCGGATTCTCTACGAGGCGAGGTGACGGCGTACTTACACGCGTCCCAGCGCGCATTCACGAGCGCATTTGTTGCTGAGTTTCCCGCTCTCATTGACTACTACTGGCATCTTAGCGACAAGTATCCGTCACTGTCCATGCTGATGCAAGCGCTCCATTCGTTCTCGCCGGTGTCGCTAGCGAGTCGCTCTGCAAATGCGACGAAGCGTCGAGGGACGAAGACCCACGAGGGTATTTACACCGATAAGGAGCAACAGAAGCTCGAATACCTGCGCGGACGATGGGGTGTGGCGTCTGGTGCGTCGTCGTCAGAAACACAGGAAGAGGACGAGATCAAAAGCCGCATTGGCGCGCATAATGACCGAAGTGGGGCCGCGCTGCTCAACGTCGGAGTCGTCGTGGACGAGTGGAAGGAAGCTCTAGAATCGAAGCTTCATCTGAGAGGCGTGGACTTCTCCCTGCTGGAGGAGAAGTTTGAGGGCGTCGAAGAATCGGACGTTGCGGTTGTCGCCTCGGAGGATGGCGGTTTCGAGGAGACTGAGCACAGTATCTCCAAGTTACCTTCGTTGGAATATGACGACGAGCTGGCATTCCCCTCGGTTCCTCTACGGACTGAGTTCTCGACAAAAGTGCCGCTCAAAGAACTCCTCAAAACAGCCGAAGCTACGATTTAGTGTGTGGTGCAGTGCGGTCATTTGATGAAGGGATTTGCGTTTTTGCACGGCAGAATCTGCAATCCAACTGACGACTTCACGGTCTGGAAACAACTGGAGAGGCTGCACATGGGGTGGTGGCTTACTGGTGAGCAGGAAGGATTTTGCCCTCGCAACAACCAAAGCCTATCCTGTAGCCATCACCCTGGCAGAAACCAGTGACCGCCACCGTGTCGCCGTCCTGCAGGAACTTGCGGGTGATTCCACTGTCTCCGAGTACGACGTCGCGGGATCCCTGCCAGCTCAATTCCAGCATCGAGCCCAAGCTGTCATCCGTGCTGCCGCTAATGGTACCGCTGCCCAAGAGGTCCCCTGGCTGCATGTTGCACCCCGTGACCGTGTGGTGCACAAGCTGCTGTTTCATGTTCCAGTACATGTTGCGGAAGTTGCTCTTGGTCACGGTGTAGGCTTGGTCGGAGCCTTCCGGCTTGATCGAGACCTGCACATTTCATCAACAGCACCAGCATCGGTCAGAGCTTTGAGGCAATCACGAGGTGAGACTAGCAACGTACGTGCAGCTTGATGTCGTAAGTGCCACGCGCGTAGTTCGGGTCCGTGATGTACGGCAGCGGCGTCGGTTCCATCTGGACTGGACCGAAACTCGGTTCACAGCGAAATGATTCCAGGGCGGCCAGGGGCACGACCCACGGCGAGATCGTGGTCGCAAAGTTCTTTGCTCCGAACGGGCCGAGCGGGACATATTCCCATTTCTGAATATCGCGAGCTGTCAGCAGCAGGTTTGCTCTCTCGTTAGGTTGTCGTTAAGCACGCTGGCAATCGCAATGAAACAATGAACTTACCACTCCAATCGTTCATCAGCACCACGCCAAAAATGTGGTTCTCGGCCTTGTCCATCGGGATCGGGTCGCCGAGGTTGTTTGGCGGACCTACGAAGAAAGCCTGCACCACTGTCAGCGCAACTGTTGAAGCAGAAAATGAGTCACAGCACGCACCATTTCGAGCTCGTAGTCGAGCACGCGGCACGGGCCGTGAATCGACCCTTTCGATGGGTCGGCCTTGTCGACCTGCAGCTGGCCACACGGGCGACGCACGTTGGTGCCCGACGTGACGAGGGACGAGGAGCGCCCATGGTAGCCGACAGGCAAGTGGAGCCTGATGGACCAGCAATAACCACACCGGCGTCAGCAATGTGGGTCGGCAAGCTTAACATTTCGCTGCCGACTCTTTTGAGTACGCACCAGTTGGGCTGCAGTGCGTTCTCCTCTCCGCGGAACATGCGGCCGACGTTGGTGGCGTGCTCACGGGACGAGTAGAAGTCCGTGTAGTCGCCGACCTTGGCGGGCAGGTGCATGCGCACGTTCGTCATGGGGATCAGCGCGCGCTGCCGGAGAGGCTCGTTGTCACGCAGTGTGGGCACGTCAGCAGACAGCAAGTGCTGGACAGTCGTACGCGCCGTGGTCCACGCCTTGGGGCCTTGCGCCATGAACCTGTTGAGCGTCGGCTACAGAAGGCAAAACAAAACTCGTGTCGTTAGGTGGAAGCACGTGGATCGTCCGAGTTTCTGGGGCTACGCACGTCGTGGAAGCAGGCGGCGTCGAAGCCCTCGAAGTGGCCCTCCATCTCCACCACCGACAGGTCCAGCACCTGCAGAAGAAAGAGGCCATACAGCGGGTTAGCCGAGAGCATAGGCAAGACTGTGCCTGCCAGAGGGACGCACGAAGTCTCCGATGGCGACGCCCACGCGCTTCTTGTCGCTGGTCTTGGTGGAGAAGATGCCGTACGGCAGATTCTGGATGGGGAAATCGCAGTCGGGGGCGACGGGCACGAAACTCATGGCGATGGCGATAGCGGGGGCTCTTGCGCGGTCAGAGGCGAATTCGAAAGTGCATCGATCTTGAAGTTGTGTGACGCTTAGCGCCGCAAAGAACTTCGTACAGCAAGAATTAAGCTTGCCCATTGTAAGGGGGCTCTGACTTTTGCGCCGCGTCCAATCCGCCTTTTCGTCATTGCACCTCAGAAGTCGGCACATGGTCAATAGTTTTGCGTTGTACGGTCGGGTGCGTGTTGTCTGTCTTCAACATGAAAAGCATTTGAAAGCACCACGAGTCCACGCTCATATTCATTCATACATGACATGCACTTCTAGAACGTGAACGAGACGTTGTCCTGGTCGTGGCGGTCTTGGCGCTTGCGCAGCCGCTCGAAGCGCGCGGTGAGCTCGTCAAAGTCGGGGGTGGCTCCGTTCGAGGATGGACCGGCTGCCGCTGGAGCGGGAGCAGCAGGAGGGGCGCTGGCGTGCACGGCTGGTGAGGGGGCCAGTGGCTGCATTGGGTCGGCAGGGGCGTCGTCGTACTGCTCTGTGGAAACCGGCTGGGCTGACCTTGTGGAGTAGAAGTGCGTGGGCTGGTTCGTGTAGGTGTCCACCGTCCGCCGCGACAGGGGCGTCTGTAGAGCACCTTCGCCGCTAGGCGTGCCGGACGGCACGTTGGGCAGGTACGATGGGATGTTACCTGGTGGAGGAGCCTGTCGCAACAATAAACAGCACATGTTAGAATCCACCTGGCTGAATCGAGGCTGAGAAGCAATGCAAACAAACGCACCGAGGAATAAAGCGCAGCGAAGTCGGGTCCCGACACGGCTGCACTCATGACGGTAGCGCCCGTCGGCGCCGGAATGGGCGCCAGTGGATCCACCACCTCGGCCTCTTCCGGCTCCCAGTCCACTTTGAATTCCTTCGCGATCTCCTTCATGTAGTTGACCACGAGGAACGCACTGGGCGGCTGTACACTGAGTTTCTGCATCACGCGCTCGTTAACGCAGCCGTCCACGTTGCGGATGGCCGCCGCCTCGAAGTCCTGCCCGTATTTCTTGGTGAGCTGCTTCTTGACCTCCGCCAGCTCCGGAATCTCCGTGCGACTCGCCGCCCAAATGAGTGTGCACACGGCCTCGCGCATGTCGTATGGGCAGTCCGCCTCCGTCTTGATCAGGTTCTGCACAGCGGCGGAAGCAGGCGGAACAGCAACATTAATACCACCCAGTGACGCAGCTGAGCACTTGTGGACGCACCGCCCGCTCGGCCAGGAGCTCGCACAGCAGCTCGAGGATCTCGTAGCCTTCCATCGTGAAGTCGTCGCGGATGATCCCCTCGACCTGCAGCAACAACAGCACGAGCTCGTCAGCCTCTCATCCAGTTCCTACCAACTGGTTGCCGCGCGCGTGCGCTATCTCTTTCTCTCTCTCAGCTCACCCGAATGCGCGCCTTCTCCTCCTTGCCGTCCGCCAGCAGCCGCCCCACCTCCCGCCGCTGCGCCAGCGCCGCGTTGGCCTTCTTGTTCTTGACGATGCCGATGCGGTGCACCGCCATCTTGAGGTTGGGCTTGAGCTTGTTCACGTTGAACCCGAACATGCTCGTCGTGCTCGTGACGCCGCCACTTTTGAAGTGTCCTGCGCTTGATTTTCCAATGTCAAAAAAAAAGATAAAAAGCTGATGTTATTCACAAATACCAACCAAAAAGGCACTAGTGAATACTTGAGAATAACAGGACAGGCATTAGAGCAGACGCACAAGGGGAGACACAACGACCACAGCTCACAGGCGAGCGACCTTTTGTCCATGCAATTTCATTTCCTGGTCTGCATGCAGTGCGGGCATCAACTTGTCTTCTCCTGCCTCGCTCTCGTACGGCGCCGCTCCGTTGGGGTCGTTTGGCCCTCTCTGTCTGCCTGCTAATTAGTCCGCCCACGACACGGGCTTCTTCCGCCCTGTGTACGTTCTTCTAGTGGCGCTATTGCGGGTGGGCGTCACGGGGCCGGTCGACTCGGACGCGCCCGAGGCCGTCAGCAGGTCGGTGGAGCTCGCGTCGCTCACACGCCGCATGGCCTCCTCGGCCGCGGCTTTACGGCGGCTGTGGAAGAGGCCACGCTTGTGTTTGCCAGGGGTGGCGCTGCCGTCGGAGCCGCCGCTGGAGCCCGAGTCGCTCATGCGGCTTGAGCGCTCAGACACGCCGCTGCGCTCCAGCCGCTCATGCTGTTCCTGCTGGCGGCGCTCGACCACGTCGCGGGACTCGAAGTAGACGAGGTCGGGGTCGCGCTTGGTTGGCGACAAAGAGGAGGGAGAGCTGGTCTTCTTGGCGCTGGAGCTGGAGCTGGGGGGCGGCGTCGCGGCTTCCTTGCCGCCCGAGTACTTCTTGTGCAGCACGCGGAAGTAGTACCAGCCCGTGATGGTCGCGTACGAGAACCAGATGAAGGCGTTCTTGCGCAGCTTGGCGCTGCAGGCTAGTGCCACCAAGAAGGCCACGGGCAGCAGCAGCAGCAGCCACAGCAGCGCGCCCATATCGTCGAACAGGGCGTCAAATGTCGTCGATCAGTTCTTCCGCCGTGTGCGTCGCGCGTTGCTAAATGCAGTGCATAATCACTGGTGTGGCGTACATCATGTTAGTGTTGCATACATAATGAGGGCACTTTGTTGTCCCCCTCTTCGAGACGCTGCGTCCCTTCATGATCCCCTTTACGATCCCCATTCCTGCTTCCGCCGCCGCCATGGGGGACTCGCTGGAGGCGCTGATCGCGCGCACGCAGGAGCAGCTGCAGCCGCTGATCGCCAAGCCCAAGCTGGCCGACAAGCTGCTGGCCAAGCCGCCCTTCCGCTTCCTGCACGACGTGTTCACGGCCGTGGCGCAGAGCACGGGCTTCGCCAAGGGGCTCTACAATGACTTCGAGCTCGCGTCCGCCAACCTCAAGGACAAGCCGCAGAAGACCGCCTTCCTGGACAAGATGATTGTGTGTGTGGGCCAGTGCCTCGGCAAGGACGTGGACGTGCGCTCGGCCAAGATCGTGGCCGGCCTCGAGCCCGAAAACACCAACCTGCTGCTGCAAGGCCTCGCGCAGGCCGCCACGGACAAGTCGCTCGACTGGGCCAAGGCTGTGCAGACCGCGCTCGCTAAGGTTCCGTCGTTCACAGCCGATGGGGAAGTAGCCCCGGGTGCGGCACCAGCAGCAGCTCCGGCCGCAGAAGCTGCACCCGCTGCAGCTCGGCCATCGTCGAAGGATCGCAGCGGCTCAGCTGAAGCAAAGGAAAAGGTAACATGGTCGCACACCCTGTGACTGCTGCTCTTGTAGATGATTAACGGGATGGCTCGCTATTTACCTTCCAGACACGTCGAGAAAGCGCTCCCGATCGGAAAGCAGAGACCAAAAGCAGCGCTGAAGGGGCCGCCTCAGCCGCTGCAGTGCCCCCACCTCGTAGTGCAGAAAGCAAAGGAGAAGCCCAAGCGCCTCCTCCGTCGTCAAAGCAGGCCGCACCAGAGACCAGTCGAGTCAGGAAAGAGAGTCGCAGCGGCGGAAGCAGCAGTAGCAAGGACAACAACGTCGACGAAGCGCTGCTACAGAGCATCGCGGAGTGCAACGGCGACATCGAGCGCACGAAGACCTTGGTGGAGCAGGTGATCACGAAGCCCAAGATGTCCCCCAAACTGCTGGGAAAGCCGCCATTCCGATTCTTGCACGACGTCATTTCCGAAGTGGCTCGAGTCACCGGCTTTGCCGAGGGGCTGTTCGCCGGTGAGGAGCTTGACTCTGCTGCCATCAAGGAAAAGGGACCCAAGCTGGACTACTTGACCAAGATCATCCTGTGCGTTGGCTGCCAGCTCAACGTGGAGGTGGAAGCCAAACCTGCCAAGATCGTCGCTGGCTTGGAACCCGAGGCCACTTGCAAGTTCCTGCAGTTGCTGACAGTCGCTTGCAAGGCCGGCAGCTCCAAAGAGGCCGTGCAGCGCGTTCTGGCTGGCGACACGACAGTTCGTAGTGCTGGCGAAAAGGTCAAGAAGCCTGGCAGTCGAGAGCGTACACCGGAAACCAAGCAACCGCCGCGCTCCAGCACGCCACCAGAAAACAAGCCACGCGCGGAAGCGCAGCCCTCTTCGGAGCCGAAGGAGAAGCCGAAGGAGGCCGAGCCCGGTAGCTTCTCGGGGCCAATGAAGCCGCTCGCAGTGAAAGGTATCGCCGGAGATGCAGACGACGACAACGACGGTGGTAATTTACGCTTTGGCGCGGGTGCAGCTGAAGGCAAGACAGACGACGATGGCGGTGCTCGCATGGGCACAAGCGCCCCGGGAACGAGTGGCACGAGTCGCACGTCACGGCCCACAACCGCAAGACGCCGCCCGCCCAAGCTCAAAGAAAATGTCACCGAGGTGGGGCGGCTGATGGTGCCGGACGCCAAGGCTGTCCCCGTTGCCGGCATCATGAAAGACGGCGACAACAACGACACCGACAGCGAAGACGAAGCTGCCGGCGCAGCTGCAGGGGATGACAACGCCAACCAACCGCACGCTGCGCTCCTTCCTGGCGAGGCTGGCGCGCACGGACGTCTGGTGCGCGACATTCTGAAAGACCAAAGCGCCGAGGAAGCTGCACGGCGCGCGAAGGAAGGCGAAGACACGGCGGCTGCTACGAACGAAGCCGAGACTGGCATTCGACTGGGACGTCGCAAGAAGTCGTTCAAGCCGGAGCGCATGAAGAGCTCGAGTGCCGCCGCAGCCTCGTCGCTAGCAGAAATGAACGCGCTGCGTGCAGACATCCAACGACTCTGCCAAGCGGCCAACCCGGTGGGCAAAAGCGTCGAGTTTGTGCACGAAGACTTGGACGCCATGTCCAAGGAGCTCGAGTTCTGGCGGAAAGAGTACGCACGCAAACGCGACGCACTGGCCGACGAGCAGAAGCGCACGGAGGAGGCGTTGCAGCCTCTTCAAGTGCAGCTCCGCGAAGTGGAGGAGCAGGTCAAGGAACAGCTGCACAAGATCAACACGCTCAAGGCTGTCATTGCGAAGAACGAGGAGAAAACGCAGCAGTTGCTGCGCATGGTGGTCTCTGCTTGAGTCTGCTGAGCTCCAATCCGCGGCGCCGCGTCCTCACTAGCATGTAGCGGTCGATGGAGCGAAGGTCCTTGCATATAAACTCTATCCTCCAGATCACCTCCCTGTTAGAAGCCGTCGAGCACTACGCCTCGGACTTGGCGGTCACATCGCCATCGGGCTGCTTCCGTTTGCCCAGCCGCTCCCTCACCTCGGGCATTTCTTGCTCGCGTCGTCGGACGCTCTTGGGGACCCACGCTTCGTGCTTGTCGCGGCGCAGGTCGTCGAGCGGACGGATCGGCACTCGGCCGGACGTCCACGGCTCGGCCTGCGCTGCCTGTGTCGGGTTGCCCACCAGCTGAGGGTGCCATGTCTCGCGAATGCTCTGCTTCTCCTGCTCGTCTAGATCGCCGCGCACCTCCGGGAACCAGTCCAGCAGTCGCTGCAGCACCAATGCCGTGGCCACCGACAAGTTGAGACTCTCGCTGAAGCCGAAGAGCGGCAAGTACACGCGTCGGTGCGCCGCGCGCAGCATCTCGGGACTCACTCCGTCCGTCTCGCGGCCGATCACGACTGCCAGGCGAGCAGGCAGCTCCCTGGGCTTGTTGCTGGCGCCAAGCGGCTCTGCCTGCGGCGACAGGTCTGTGGCCCAGATGGTCATCTCGTGCTCGCGCAGCGCCTCGAGACAGGCCGCGATGCTCGAGAACTCGCGCACGGAGAGCCACGCGGCGCAGTTCTTGGTGATCTTCTTGCCGCTGGTCTTGTTGCTCTTCTTGCTCTGCTTGCCCGGGTGCGTCTTGAGCTGCCGGTCGTTGGCCGCGATGAGCCACACGTGCTGCACGCCCAGAGCCTCGGCTGTCCGCAGCACGGCTTGGTGGTTGTGGGAGTCCATACACTGCTCCAGCACCAGCACGATGCGCCCTGTGCGGTCCCGCAGCACACTCTCCGCTCGTCGCAGCCGCTCGGGCGCCTCGACGACATGCTCGGCGCTCATGGCGGCTTTGAGGTCTCCAAAGTGGCCGCGTCTCTGACCAACCAACTGGCACGAGAGGTGCTTCAATGTGAGACCCTCTTAGCTCCTTGCCAGGCTCCCGGATCATGCGGTTGTGGCGGTTGCCAAGTTATTCCTGCGCAAGTCAGTGCCAGCGCCAGTCTCGCCGGTCGCTGCCATGAAGGACGAGGCCTCGAGGCACAGCTTGTCGCGCCCCATGTCTCGCTCGCGCCGAGCCAGCGTCGAGGACGAGGCGGCCGCGACGCCCATGGCCGTGCGGGCCGCTGCTCGAGCGGCGCTCAAGGAGGAGGAGACCCGGCCGACCGCAATTGAGATTCCTCGCCAGCCGCCGCCCAAACTCAAGCCGAGGCCGCCACCGTCGTCGGCTTCGCGCGGCTCCAGCCAGGCGGACTCCGCGACGTTCCTGACTGCTCTAGTGCCGGCGCGACGGCGTTCCAGACGGCAGACGGCAGTGTTGCGACCGCCGTCACCGCTCGAGTCGGTCGAGCCTTCCAGCGACTACGTGGACAGCGGGGGTGCGTCGGCGGAGCCTGCCAACTACATGGGGGTCGAGGCCATGCAGCAGTTCTGGAGCATCTTCCATCGCCAGGAGACCGTGCACAACAACAAGGTCGTGCCTCCTTCGCCGGCCTCCAACGCCGGCGCGGAGCTCGGTGGCCGCCCCAAGTCCGCACGCACGACGTACCTCGCGGCGGTGCGCGATCTCCGTCTGTGCCCGGAGCCGCTGGGCATCGTGCGGCGCCGCATCGTGGACAAGACGGCGTCGTATGCCAGCGGCAGCACGGCGCAAGAAGTCAATCTCAGCAGCTACCGGATGGGCAACGCCTACGCAGGGGCTTTCGGGGAGGGTTTCTCGCTGCTGCCGGGCGTGGAGTCGCTCAACCTCTCGCACAACCGGATCGGGGACACGGTTGCGGCGAGGCTCATCAGTGCGGCGGTGACGGCGGCAGGACTGCAGCAACTCAATCTGTCGCACAACGCGCTGGCGACGGCATCGTCTCGGGCTCTGGCAGAGCTCATGCGCCGCTCTCGCTCGCTCACGTCGCTCAACCTATCGCACACGGGGCTGCGCGACCGCGAGGTGCAGCAGCTCTGCGAGTCGCTCACGCTCAACCAAACGGTGGTGCGTTTACACCTGTCCGAGAACCACTTCGGGACGCCGGGAACGCTAGCCATCGCGCGTTTCCTGGAGGAAAACGCCCGCATCGAGGAGCTGTATCTAGCCTGGAATCAACTGCGTGGTGTTGGGGCCTTGAAAATCGTCGAGGCCCTCAAGTTCCACGCCTCACTGCGCGTGTGCGACCTGTCGTGGAATGCGCTCGGCTCGTCGGGCGTCAGCTCGGCTTTGGGGGCTGCAAGTAGCTCCAGTGGCGTTTTGCGGCCACGAGCTGTGGTGACAGCACTAGCGGATTCGCTAGCGAACAACAAAGTGCTAGCGCATCTGGATCTGTCCAGCAATCGCCTCGATCTCGAGGACTGCACGCTGCTGGCGAAGCAGCTTGAAAGCAACCAGACGCTCATCGGGCTGCACATGAGCGGGAACTGCGCTGTGATGGACTCGCGCGGATTCCTCATCCCCAAGGCCCAAGCGCACGACGAAGACGGCAGCGGATCAAATAGGCTTCGAGAGCAGCACAAACTCTACTCGATCGCAGTCTTTGAGGAGGTGCACAGCGATGCTGGCTCAGGTGTGTTCCCGGCTCACCTTGTTCCTATCGTGGATGTTTCGTGCTGGTACTGCGGTCTGTGGGCCGAGCACCGCTTTGCGTGGACTCCTGCTGGACAAGGGCCGTTCGCCGGTAGTACCGACCGGTTTGAGATCACTCCGTCGATGGAAGTTCGCTTGCACCTTTCTGTTGACGACTGGAGGGGTGTGGTCATGGAGCGTCGGGAAAACGAGGGCGACGGCGTGTCTTTCAGCGCACTGCGCGTGATCCCGCCTGGTGCCACCAACTACTTTTTCACTGTCGTCGACACCAATGGCGAGCCAAATTGCCCTGCTCATGTGAGCTATCACTACGTCAGCTCGCGGCCTAGTCGCCCCGTGCATCGCCAGCGCCGCCTCGTATCGCCAGGAAGGTCGGCGAGCAGTTGCAATCTGGGGGACAACGAAGAAGCGGAAACCGCAGCAGCCATGCAGGGCGACGTTTTCGGTGACCTTGAGCGTCTGAACGTGGTTCGCCTCACGAAGAGAGGAGGCCGAGATCCGTGCAACACACTCGTGCCGCGCAGCTCGGGCAAGAGCAGCGAGAGGCGTGGCAAATGGGATATCAACAAGAGTGTCTTTGCTCGGCGCAAACGCGAGTCCGAGTGCCGCAGCTACGTGGACACGGATGGATTTATCGCGAAAGCCTGCGCCGCCGACTGGAAACAGTGCAAGATTGACCGATTCGTCAAGGACCCGGCAAGGCGACGCGAAGTGGAGGTTAGCGTCACGCGCTGGTATCGTACGGTATGCAATGCCTACCGACGCTACTGTGGCCACAATGTTCTGATGAACTTGGCGCCGCTGGGGTCTCTAACGCCAGCAGCAGCCGCGCAACTACAGAACGATCTGTCGTGTATCCCTTGGTCAGGTTACACGGAGTTCCTTTCTGAAGCTCGGATCTTGGATGACGCGTCGGAATACTGCTCGTTGCCCGACCTGGAGAACGTGTTTGTGGCAGCCAACCTCGAGCTGACACAAGAGGCAAAGGAAAAGGACAATCCAGACCGAAGTCTCACGCGATTTGAGTTTTTGGAGTGCGTTATCCGCATCGCCATGAACAAATACTTCCGAAGTACGTACCAAATGCTGCCGACATTTGCTACTAGGAAGTCTCAACCTTCCTTTTCTGTGTCTTTTCATGTGATCTGCTTGTACAGCCAATGTTTGTGACACGCCGGCCAAAGCTGTCGACAAGTTGCTGCTGGAGAATATACTGCCCGTGGTCCCGGAAGATGCGAACGAGTTTCGCTCCCGCTTCCTCTACACCGAAGAGGTCAGCGACATCTTCACGGAACATATTACCCTGGTTCGCTACACTCTTTCGTTTCCATGACTGCGTTTCAGAGCAAAGACCACTAACCACCGTTCGCTATCGCAGCTAC
Organism: Phytophthora chlamydospora; assembly: GCA_012295415.1. NCBI lineage: Eukaryota > Oomycota > Peronosporomycetes > Peronosporales > Peronosporaceae > Phytophthora > Phytophthora chlamydospora. The sequence continues at coordinate 14,165 of JAABLK010000339.1, forward strand.
AAGAACTGTACGATGCCCACATGGGCAAGTACTGCAAACCAGGTGAAAAGAAGGGCATGCACCTCGTCGAGTTCCTCGCTCTTTTGTACGTGCCCAGTGCCCTGTTCTAAAGAGCCCAACACCTGAAGCTGACAATGGTTTACGTGTCCTATGGGTTCCTCAGAGAAAGGTACCAGATCTTCTCGGACTCGTTCCGCGTGCGCGACGTCAAGGACCCGTTCTTAGCGTGCAAGTTGGTGGTGCTGGATGAAATGACCACCGTGGGCCACAAGAAGCTGTTCCTTGCAGACTTCATGGAGATCATCCTACGAGTGAGCGTCTTGCGCTACCCACCTCGGGCGCTAACGGTGGCGGAGGTCGTGCGCAGCCTGCAGACGCTGCTGATCAACCACTTCTACAAGCACGCCGCGCTCGTGGGTCAATTCTGCGAAGCCATTGACCAGGCCCTCGTGAAAGACCGCCTCGAGGCATTCGCCAATGCGATCAACTCGCAGCGGAATCACCCCGCAGCGTCAACTCCTCGGAACCGTGGTGGCGGCGGGCGGTCCGCCGGACCCGTGAAAAACGCCCCCATCGCCGAGGAAAGCGCCGTGAATACGGACGAGGGCAGTGAACCGGAAGATGGTGGTGACAAGGCTGGTGGTGTCGGTAGTAACGGAGACATGGTCACTGCTGTCAATAGCTCTTTAGACGTCGAGGCTGGTGGCAATCCCGTCGACGGGTGGTGATCCAAATGAACGTGCTTATTTATTCCCGATGCAAAAGATGAAGGTAAACAAAGTAGAACGTGGTAGAACAAGCTGCAACTTGATTTCAAGTGAACACGAACACACACCGACTTGCTTTCGGAGCATTCTACGCCTCGGCGGTGGGGGACTTGATCTGCTCGAAGCCCGGTGACTTGGTGGTGACGTCCTGCTGTCGGCCGCCCGGGTGGAAAAGCGCCTCGATGTCCTCGAGCATGAGTCCACGGGTCTCCGGACAGAAGAAGAAGACGAAGACGCCCGAAAGCGCACACAGAGCCGCGAACAGGAAGAAGACGCCGTTGATGTTGAGGTGCGGGAAGAGCTTGACCACCTCCGTCATGACGGCGCCCATGGCCCAGTTGGCGGCTGTAGACAGCGACACGGCCGGAGCGCGCACACTTAATGGGAAGATCTCGGCCGGGTAGATCCAGCACACGGGGCCCCACGAGATGGCGAAGTTGAAGACGAAGAAGGCCGTGCCCAGGCAGATGAACCAGCCGCCCACCTCGGGGCAGCCGGCGTCCTCCACGCTGCCATCGCAGATGGCCGTGAACAGAATGGCGGCGAACAAGTGGCCAACCACCATCCCGACGGCGCCGATAAGCAACAGTTGGCGACGCCCGAACGTGTCCACCCAGCGCATGGCCGGGATGGTGCTGAGGAAGTTGATGCCCGAGAGGAAGAAGGCCGAGTACATGCCGGCGTTCGTGATGTCCTGGAAGATGAGCGCGCCGTAGCTCATGATGGGGTTGATGCCTGTGGCCTGCTGCAGCACCTGCAGGAGCATGGCGATGGCCACGCGCTTGCGGATGGACGGGTCCAGGAGCTCGCCCAGGCCCTTGGCAGCGGCCAGCTCCTCGTCCACCTGCTCGCCGATCGACTGCAGCTCGCTGGCCACGTTGTCGGTCTGCCGAAGACGTCGGAGCACCTTCTCGGCCTCCTCCTTGCCCTTGTGCTGGTACGTCCAGCGAGGACTCTCCGGCACGAAGAAGATGCCGAGCATGACCACGATCGGAGCCGCCATGGCCACGCCGTTGGTCGTTCGCCAGCCGCGTTCGCGGTGCTCCACGATGATGTTGACGACACTGGCCAGGAAGAGGCCCGTCACGACGGTCATCTGCATGAACCCCGACAGGAAGCCACGCAGCTCCTTGGGGGCCATTTCGGCACCGAAGAGCGGCAGCGAGAAGGACGAGTTGCCCACACCGAAGCCCTGGATCACGCGGGCCACGAACATGAGCTTGTGCGCCTGGGCCGCATTGAAGCAAACCCACGACGTGCCGATGCAGAAGAGCAGGGCAGCAGAGAAAATGGTCGCGCGACGTCCGAACCTGTCGGCGATGATCCCCCCTAGGAAGGCACCAGCAAGGCAGCCCAGGTTGTACGTCATGTTGTACCACACGGTGAAGTCTATCCACTACATGAGCACGAGAGGATAAGTGAGTGAGGTGAGCAAGAACTCCCGGGAGTGTGAATGTTGACGTACCTCCGAAGGCAGGTCGGACGAGGACAATGTGCACTGCTCGTAGGTGAAGTTGTGCCAGCCAACGCAGTAGTCTTCCAGGAACGACGGCATGATGAGCACGCCCGAGGTCACGCCCTGGTCGTAGCCGAAGAAGAGCCCGCCAAGTGCGGCGAAGATGCACACGATGATGGCGTAGGTGCGGGACCCTTCGGTCGGTGCGCTGCTGTCGTCGTTATTGTGGACGTTCACGATGATACCGGCTGCCATGATGTCGATGCGTGAGTTCCCGAGGTGCAGCGAATGTCGGGTGGGGTGGTGGCTCGTTGCTTAGAACGAGAATTGCACAATGAGCTCTCGTCGTGGCAGGCAACTTGCTGCTGGAGAACTCTGTGGGCGGGATAGCAGCATACTTGAAGTTATTCGACTCGGGATCAGATGGCTTTGACTTACTCGCGGCATTCCGACGGTCTGTGAGCGCTCGAGGCCTGCAAGCAGAGCCATCTGCGCACTTAATTCATGGACGAACACCAGCAGCATGGATGCCAGATGCCTGGATGGTGTTGGTCAAGCCGACGCTTGCAACGACCATAAGGGCACCTGCAAGTGCTAACTTTGTATTGGCTTGGAGTGGATCATGGATTGTAGTTCTGCTGAATTTGCCTTGTTTTTCGTTTGATCGCGTTCGCACACATCGTATCCTATCGTATCCTTACGTTCATTGTGTGGGCTCCTTTGCCAATTGCCAACAAGCAAATCCAATGCTTTCGGGGCTGAAAGCGATGAGGCTGCTAGATTCCGGTGCTGTTACTGCTCGGCAGTTTGCCGCTGTGTTTGCTAGCAAGAAGAGAGGAGAGATGCAATGACCAGTGGCGCGTTTCAAGCTCTCCCAAACGGACAAGTACAGCTTCAACGTGAGACCTGGATGAACGTCCCGCGTGGCATGGGAAGTTCCCAATCAAACAAACAGGGGAAACTACCAAGAGCTTGAGAGCAGTCCTCTATTGATGCTCTGTCAGCTGTTGCATCTGCACTTGCGGTGAAGTCGGCAGCGGAGCGTAGACGTTTAGATTCTCAAGCTCAGAGACTCGACGATGCTGCTATCCACATTTCGATGTTCTTCACCTTCTCACCGAAGCAGCCAACGCCAGCAACTGCATCAAACGCACACTCCCGTGCCCACTTTTGCCGTTACGTTCTCAATCAAGCGTTGAAACACCCAGGGATGACCGCTGAGCTGGTGGCGGGGAACATCAAGCGTTCGCTGCGGATACCCGCTGAAGCAGAATCATTTTCCAATTGGCGGCAAGACCCCACAAGCACTTCAACCAGTGACCCGATACTTCGACCCTCATCAAAATGCTGTCTTTGAAGCTCCTCGCCACGATCGCAGCTTTCACCTCAGCTCTGTCGGCACAGCACGCCCAAGCGCAGAACTTCTGCCTCCACGGCATCAATTACAACCCTCGCGTGGGGGCCGACTGGGCCCCAGTGGATCAGCGATGCAAGAGCGCGGCCAGCATCCAGGCGGATATGGAGACGCTTGCCCACGTCACCAACTCCGTGCGCCTCTTTGGACTCGGGGACTGCGACCAAGCCTCGACGGTGGTGCCTGCGGCCATCAATGCCGGCCTGAGTGTGTCCTTGGGGCTCTGGGTGGGCGGCGACGACGCCGTCTTTGAGTCCGAGTTCACCAAGCTCCAGAGCCTGATCCAGCAGCACCCCGCCATTTTCAGGGACGGGAGCGTCGTTGATGTCCACGTCGGAAGCGAAGCGGTCTATCGCAAGGACGTCACGGCCGAGAAGAACATCCACGACATGAAGCGCGTCAAGGCCCTGCTGGTGGCAAACGACTTGTCTGTTCCCGTGACCATCGCGGAGATCGGCGACGTGTACCTGGCGCACCCGGAGATCACCGACGCCGTGGACTTCGTGCAGGCCAACGGGTTCCCCTTCTGGGAGAGGATTGAGGTAAAGGACGCTGTTGCGTACTTTGAGGCGAGGATGGCGCCGCTGTACCAGCAGGCGGCAGCGCAAGGCAAGAAGGTGGTGATCGGCGAGACAGGCTGGGCGTCGGGAGGCTCGAGTCTAAAGGCCTCGGAGGCCTCCCCGTCGAACGCCGCCCGGTACTTGTCCGAGTTCTATCAGATGGCGGCCAGCCGCGGGCTCGAGTACTATTACTTTGAGGGCTTTGACGAGGAGTGGAAGATCGCGGCCAGTAACGCCACGGTCGAGGGGCACTTTGGGCTGTTCCACGAGGACAGGACGCTCAAGACCGAACTCGCTGCACTGGAGCTGGGTGCAAGCTGCTCTGCTGGCAGGAACGAAGAGGCCAGCGCCACCGGCAGCAGCAGCTCGGGCTCCAACTCTGACGCATACACCTCCAGTCAGGCGACCTCAAACACTGAGAGCGGCACCGCGACTGTGACCACGAGACCGGAGGGCTGCCGTGTGCGACGCGTTTAACCGCACCGCGCAGTAAATGCTCGTAGCTTCGCTTTGTACTAAGTACTTCACGATATACACTTCCGTGGTTCCTTTTCACATTAATTCATTCCTTGCCCTTGAAAAAAGGTAACTGAGTACTGCTGTTGTCTGCCTTGACTGGCATTGAACTCGAAGGTAGGACCGAACAAACAAACAATAAGATGAATGCTCGACTGCGAAAACGAGCACCCCCGTCCTCGAACACCGCAACGACCACCATGGAGCGCTGAGCGTCACTCCGTGGTGGTTGAGCCGCGCTGCGAGGAGCTCATTTACCCACCATTTTTTTCGACGAACTTGTTTTCCGTTATGGGACGTCGTGCCTGGCAAGGCGTCTGGGATTTCCTGTCGACCTCCAACTTGTAGACTTCAAGTGTCAGCGAGGCCACCCACCCCCGATAGCCCCACCACGACTTTCACTGTTGAAACCTACTTGGGCTTGTTCTAAGAGAAATGAAACCGGATATCGCGAAGCTGGTGTCGGTGTCAGCGGCGGATTCGGCTTCATCGGAATCGATATTCCAGACGAAGGCTACCGCTTCCGTGACAGGGTCGATGGTGGAGATGTTGATGCCAGCGCTGACAACACCACCGCTGCATCAGAAGCTGATGGGGTTTCGGACTCCGGTTCCGATGAGGCGAGCGGAGACCGGGAGCCGATGCGGCGTTGTTGATCAACGAAATCAACGAGGACGACGACAGCGCCACTGCATGATAATCTAGCACGCCTTGATCGTCGAGCGGAGACCTGTACATGTGCATTTCGGCAGCACGCCGGGCAAGCCCGTGCTTGCGCAGTGTTTTTATTTTGCGATTGCTGAATACGATTGACGCATGCGTTGCAAATGCACAACGGGCATTCCTTGGCTATCTCCTCTCTTGGCGAGCAAAAGTACCGGTAATAGCTTCGTGCTTGATGCTTGAGGCTCTCTCATGTATAGAGATCGCTGCGAGCATGCTCGAGCTCGAGCTTTGCCGGCCGTGTCCACGTTGAAGCGTGCGGGGATGCCGTCGACACACCGCAAACTGGATTTGCCTGCTCGAGCTCCACTGCGAGCTGCAGCTCATCTGTGTACATATCCATCTCGCCAGTGTAGTGAGCTAGGGCTGTTGCCGTCCAGCTGGCCAAGGCACGTGATCGTCCGCTCGAATGGCAATGCTGAGTGCCTCCCCCGCGTGCCTGTTGTGCCTTATCGCTGCGAATAGGGAAAGTCAACTCGACCAAAAGCACTGCCGAGTGCTGGAAGCTCGCCATGCTTGCCGCCATGACCCCCATGAGTAGTCATGCATGGGCCATGACCATCACCAAGGGCATCGAAGTACAGTATGGCCATTGCGCTCACCGAAGCTCCGCGGGCAAATCGCGCTCGAAGCGAACGCTGACGTACTTTTCGCCACTTGAAAAATATCCAAGCGGAGCGTCGTGTCGTGCTTCATGACACGCGGTCCAGATGGGGATGGCGATCGCAGAGGCCTTGGCTGCTGAAGCCTCGTGAGCGCGGCGGGCGTTGCTGGTCATTTCCCAAACTCCTATCTCCTGGATAAGAGTATCCCCCGCTTTTCGAGCTCCCGACAACCAACTCCCACCATGGTGAACGTGCTCCGTACGACCTCCGCGCTGGCTCTGGCCGCCGTCGCCCTTGGCGTGGCCGACGCCTCCGACTTCAAGCTCACCGGCATCAACTACAACATCCGCGCTGGCCCGGACTGGGCCACGGCCGACGTCAAGTGCAAGCCCGCCTCGCAGATCGCCACGGAGCTGGCCACGCTCAAGGGCGTGACCGACACCATCCGTCTGTACTCGCTCACGGACTGCGACCAGGCCACCGCCGTCGTGCCCGTGGCCGTCGAGGCAGGCCTCAAGATCGAGCTCGGCATGTGGGTCGACTCGGCCACCTCGAGCTTCGAGGCGGAGAAGGCGGCGTTCCAGACGCTGCTCGAGACGGGCGTCGTCACCACCGACAACGTCGTCGGCATCCACGTCGGCTCAGAGGCCGTGTATCGCGGCGACGTGACGGCCGCCGTGGCCATCTCCAACCTGGAGGAGATCCGCACGCTGTGCACGGCCAACACTGGGGCCGCCTCGGTGCCCCTCACGATTGCCGACATTGGCGACACGTACTCGGCGCACCCGGAGATGATCGAGGCCGTGGACTACGTGTCGGCCAACTACTTCCCGTTCTGGGAGCTGGTGGATATCGACGGCGCCGCCGACTTCTTCTACACGCGCTTCTCGGCGCTCGTGGAGACCGCCAGCGCCTATAACAAGGAGGTGATCGTGGGCGAGACGGGCTGGGCCTCGAACGGCACGGATGCGGCCGCCAGCCCCGCCACGGCCGCCAACGCCGCCAAGTACTTTTACGACTTCTACACGCTCGCCGCGGAGAAGGACCTCATGTACTTCTACTTTTCTGCTTTCGACGAGCCGTGGAAGCTCGCCACGCTCGCCGCCAACGAGACGGTGGAGGCGTACTTCGGTCTGTTCACCCAGGAGGGCGTGCTCAAGGAGCTCGTCGCGGCTGAGTTCGACAACTCGACGTCGTCCCTTGACGGCAGCAACTCGGCCACAATCACGGCCGTGGGCGACGTCGACAGCTCCTCAACGGACGTTGACGCTTCCTCGACGGCTGCGGACGCCACCGCCTCGACCACCTCGGACGACGACGTTACGCTGGACGGCACGCAGGACGACGCCGTCACGGACGCTTCCTCGACGGCTGCGGACGCTAGCACCTCGACCACCTCGGACGATGACACCACCTCGGACGACGTTGAGGACGACACGTCCGCCTCGACGTCCACCACGCAGACGCAGACGTCGACGACGACGTCGTCGCACAATGACTGCGCCATGTAAGCTGAGTCGCCCTCGTCGGTTCCAGACGAGCAACCTTGGTGGCTCGACCTCCGAGTCTAGATGAACAAAGTGAGTGAAAGAAAAACAACAACAACAGCGCCACCAATACACCAAAGCGTGAGCGAGCCACGTACATAATACGAATCAATAATGTCCACCTCCCGACGCGGACATCCGGCGTCCTTCATGCATTTTGTTGTAGCCAAGCGAGTTACTCGACATAAATACCGAAAGTCAATTTTGAATGGAAACCTGATGCTTGGCGGAGGCAGACGCTCGGGCCCCGAGCTGAGGGGGAAGGCGCCAGCGTGGGGCGTTGCCGCGGAGCACGCGCTGCCGTCGTTCGCTCCCAGTTTCGTGCCAGCCGCGCTCGGGTTTCTATGGGGGGAGGACGACTGCGGCCAGCCCGAGCATCCGTTCCAAGTGTTGGAACTGGTCGTCGACAGGGCCGTGGGCGAGACGAGGATGCTGCTAGGCGGCGGTGGAGACAGTGAGTATCAGCAGGTGCTGGAGGCGCGACAAAAGGGAGAAGTCGACGGCGAAGGCGGCCTCGGAGACGTGCTGGTGGCTGCATTCCAGCTCACTGCATCTCTGCTTGCAGCCTGTCGTCAGTCCGAGGAGCTTGTCCTTGACGACCGCACTCAGCAGCGACTGTATCGCCAGTGCGAGGAGCTAACCGATGCGCTGTGGGCTATTGGAGCGGACGACGCAGAGCTGATGGACCAGAGGCTTCTGTGGCGGGAGCTCCTGTGCTGTCGATGGGACGAGGCAGCTGCAAGCCTGGCACTCGAGCTGCTGCTGCTTCGAGCGTGCACTAGTGGAGATTCAATGCGAGCCGATGAGATTGCACAGGCGGTTGCCTTCGCGTACGAACAGCTTCCTATTACACTGAAAGATCTTTGCCTGGACCAAGTGGCTGCACTCGTTCAGACAGTCGTCGATGAAGGCCCCTCGTTCGAGTTTACCCCGCGGATGGCACTGCAGCTGCAGTTGCTGGATCACTTGACTGCCGTTCACTTCCTGGACACCTCTGATGACCTGGATGTGGCGGCGTGGGTCGGCAAGTACTTTGCCGATTGCTTTGAATGTTGCGGCGTAGCTCTTCAGCTACTGAGCGAGCAACCCGATGGCGAGGATGAAGAGCGCAGGGGATTGATTCGCATGCTGGACATGTGCTTGCTGGTGCTCAAGGCTGGATTCGACTGTTTCGCGACAAGAAGGCACGATATCATTACTCTACAGAGAATCCTCAAGCCTACCATCCTCGCAGCGCTGTCCCAACTTGCTGCTCGTCTGGCCATTCCAACCGAAGCGAGGTTGATCGAAACAAGCTTATACTTGCTCGCAAGAATGGGGGACGTATTGGAGGAGGACGAATGCGACGCTCTGTCCAAGGTATTCGCAAAACTCCTGGCTCCAAGCACTGCATCCAGCTTCAGCGCTAAGTTGCTATCGACATTTTTCGATGCAGTGCACGAGCTTCTCGCTCACTCCAACATCACCGAGATGATGGGATCACCACTCACTGTGCTGCTACAGGCCGAGGGCATCGAAGACTTGCATGCGGAGTACGTAAGGATGATACAAACTCGGTCGCTAGAGGAAGCGGTCGAGATAGCGCACCACTTTCCTGACGATGTAGGGCTGCTCTCCATCATGGATCTCGACGATGCAAGTTGTCAGGAGAAGTTTGATGAGCACTGCGTCAAGCAACAAGTTGATGCAGGCGATGAGGAAGCCCGCGTTGCAGCACCAAGCTTCGAAGTGCCGCAATGGTTTGCCGATGAGGACAGCGCTGACGAATCGGAGGTAGACATGGCGCTGCCGTTGCCGCCGCTGGTTGATGAGGGCGAAAGTAAAGACAGTCAAGACAACATCTCGAGCGCGAACACGGAGTCGGCCGTACCTCAGTGGTTTGACGATGTAGAGGAGGAGCCGGACGTCAAGTCGCCGCTGTGGACTTTGGAGGAGGAGAGCAGCAAGGACCCAGAAGTGCGTGCGTTGTTGTCCCTCGAGCGCGCCGCCATCGACGATGGGACCATCGCCACTGATGTTATGTCTTGGAGTGATTCCAGTCGCTGGTCTAGTGATCGGTCGAAGTCCTCTTTTCTTGCGTCGCTGGCCAGCTGAAGCGGCGGCAGTGGCAATGGTAGTCGTAGCAGCAATTGCAACATTACTGCGACAGCACTCTGCGAACAAGCCTCAAGTTGCTTCGCTGAACAGGGAAGGGTTGTTCCTCCACGTAGCGGCAGCGCGCTTCAACCTGCAAATCCGCGCGATCGACATCGACATCTTGGTGCGGCCACTCTTGTCACTGCCGATTCAAAGCCTCAAGAGCAGCGAAACCTTGTCACCGATGACAGCGAGCACCGTCGCCGACGAATGACCAACAAACACATCGTGGGCTCACCCAGACGTGTGCACCGATCGAGTGCTCTCTGCAGCGACTAAAGCCGTCTTTGCTCAGCGACGTCGGAATATCCGCCGATGACTTGACGACGACGGCGCTCGAGGACGAAGGCCAGCGCTCTTGAGCATTGGTAACGAGCGACTCGCACCAAACGAGACTTTGCTCTTCTACGACCCGAGTGAGTAACAAGTGGTGGTGGGGGGGGGGAGCAGGTGTGTCTTCAGTTGCAGCGGCAATGTCTTGCCCGCGGCAGAACGCAGGAGGCTTGGCGACGGCCAGCATGTTGTCGGAAGCTGCCGACTCTCGTTGCTGGTCGTTACATGTATCTGCCGAGTCAAGACGCTTGCATCGCCGACTGACTGGCATCCTGGCGAGTCCGCCGATGATGGCCATGGAGAGGGCGAGCGTGAAGGCAGGCTTCAACCACTTCGAGCGGAGATCAGCCCCCGTCATCTGGTCGATGCAATGTAGAGACCGGCGCCGCGCAGAGACCGTCGGTATCAATTTCGGAGCGAGATTACGAAATTTGATATTAAGTAGCCATTTACTGGCAGATTCTGAATGGCGAACCAAGTAAAAGCTTCAAGAACTGTATATTATGAAAGAATAGTCTTCTAAGAGGATCTCACTATTTCGATAAACCACTGTACTGCCGCAGTTCCAGATGGCCATCTGCGCCGTTGCGATGCGCGATGCGTCTGGCCCGAGAGCTCTACCGCTGGCCATGGGGAGGAGGGATTCGCGTGCTGGCTCGGGCTCCGGCATAAGAAAAGAGGCGCGCTAGCTGGCAGACATGACTGCTGCTATGGGTCGACGCGCGCTGGCGCTGGTGGCGATGGGGCTGGGCCTGACCGCCGCCTCGGACACGAGCGACTTCTGCAGCTCCGTCACGTCCTGCCTCAAGGACGGCAGCACCACGTGCGACACCACCACGGGCGAGTGCCCGCCCTGCATCTACGCGCTCGACAGCACCTACACGTGCTGGGAGAAGGACAACTCGACCAACACTTGCCCCTTCACGGGCGTCCGCTACGACTGCTGTACGCGCCATCGCTTCCCTGTGCTGCTGCCCAGTGCGTCTGTGTCTAACCTTCTGCTTGTGTCTCTTTCGTCATTGCAGCCGACTCATGGAGCTCCACGACGACCTCCTCCACTAGTAGCAGCAACAGCGCAACGTCCTCCATTTCGTCGACCAACTCGACGGACCCCACCGCGGGTACCTCTACTTCCTCCACAGACTCGTCGTCGTCGGCCGTCGGCGCGGACACGTCAAACTCCGCCAGTTCCGGCGGACTGAGCTCCAGTCTCATCACGTACGGGGCCATCGGGCTCGGTGCCATCCTCATCATCGTGATCCTCATCATTCTCTGCGCACGGAGACGCAAGATGCGCCGCCGCCGAGAGGAAAACATCGCGGCCACAGGCACTTTCGGCCGCAACCGCGCGCTGTCGGACAAGCGCCCGCGCGGCCTCTCGAAGCGGGACGACGGGTTCACGGGCCCGGGGCCGTACAACAACATCCTCGACAGCAGCAAGGTGAACTATCCCGCCCCCAACATGAACGTGGGCTACGCTGGCGGCTACGGCGGCCGCCGCAAGGGATCGCGCCCCGAACCGATGGACACGCTGTCGCGCGTGCCCACGGACCAGTCCCCACGCAGCTTCGACGGCATGCTGGCCGAGTCGCCCTCCCCTGCGGTGCTGGGTGGAAGCTCGCACACTTCCCACACGTCGCACAACTCGGGCGGCTCGTACAGAAGCGGCGGCCGCAATGTGCAGGCGGCGCCCGTCGTTGGCGGCATCGGGGGGTTCTCGGACGTGAGCGAGTACGTGCAGCAGGACGTGTCCTCGCGATGCACGTCCACGCCCAACGTGTTTGGCGAGTACCTGCGGATGAAGCAGGAGATGCAGTACGACGAGGCCGACCGCAGCACCATGGGCGGAGCGAGCGCCGTGAGCTTCAGCGACACCATCAGCGACCTGGACAGCGGCAAGTACTCGTTCGAGTCGTCCCAGGGCATCGCCCGCCTGCCGCAGCGGCGGACGGACCTGGACGGTCGGTCCTCGATGGCCGACTCCATTACCGACTCCATCGCGGACTCGGTCACCGACTCGGAGTATGCCGAGCAGGCCCGCGCTCGCGGAGAGAGCGACTGCTACAGCGAGATGTCGTACAACGACGAGAAGTACTCGTTCAGCAGTCTGGACGGCCTCGACGACAGCCAGGTACGAGAGGGCAAGCGCGAAGTCGAGATCTAGGCGTGGTCGTCGCTCCTAGTGTCAAGCTGCTACTAGATGCGTGATAGCAATGTCAATGAACCTCCTTATTTTATGAACGCTTGGGGCATGCAAGGCGGCAGGGTGCTGTGCTGTCCTGTTGCCGCCGACAAGCCAGCGTTGGCATCCAAGCGAGTTTCCCGCCGGGTGCAAGTCTTGCGTGGAGGGAACAGCTCTTTTACCGGGTGCAACACTCGTCGAAGGTTTCCGCTTGCTGTCGACATTCGAGATGAAGCAAGAAAACGCTGAGCATATCCGAGGAGGCAAGCATTTCCATTCATATGGATGAGGAGAATGGGATCGCGCTAATACTAGTTGATCTGCAAACGTACTCGGCTCGGCTCAGCTCCGCACAGCGACGCCGTCGCCGGGCCTTGCTATCCTATCAATGCACCTTCTTGGACGTGCTGCTGGTGGTCCTTGCCCCCTCCGCGACGGGATTCGGGTCCGGTCGTGTGTCGTTTGCTAGCCGCTCCTCACTTGCATCATCTTCACTGCGCGCCGCATGTTCAGCCTCATGGAGCCCATTGCTGCTTGTCTGGATCGTATTTGCCGCCCCGGGGACTGCTGCGTCGTCCGCCGGCTCTGCCTTGGCGCCGAAGCGCACGATACACTCCTCCGAGATGAAGTCCAGCACCTTCTGGTAGATGCGCGAGCGGAACTCGACGCGCTCCTGGCCCTCCAGGTAGGACGGCAGCGGCACGACGATGCCGTCGAAGTCCTGCATCACGAACGGGTACGCCAGCTGCGGGCCGTTGGGCAGGAACATGGCGTCACTGCCGGTTGTGGACAGCATGGGCGTCGGCGCCACCGAGGGCGAAGACGTCGTCTCCTCATCCACTTCAACGGTTGTGGTCGTAGCCGCAGCAGGCGGCGTGGCTGGAGCTTCCGAGCTCTCGGCCACGTCACCCGACGTGCCGTCAGGCGTCCGTCTTGACTGGCGCCTCGCCGAAGCCGACTGGTAAGGCGAGAAGCGCTCGCCCTTGGCGCCCTGGGTCGAGCGCCGCTCGCGCTTGTTCAGGCGGTTTTTGGCGTCGAGCTTGCGCTGGTGCTCGTTCTGGCGGTAGCGGTGCGCATCGCAGAGGTTGTGGGCCGCGCCTGACGTCTTGAGCGCGCGCTCGTTCAAGCACTTGCCCGTCTTGTAGAGGCACTTGCCGCGATAGTCGGGCCGCTCCGAGCCGGGCAGCGTCGGCGCGGGGGCCTCCTTGACGTCCGACATGGAGCTGGCAGGAGCAGGAGTGGACAGAACATCGGGTTAGAGTGGCTGAGAAGCCTCCATGAAGGCGCCACCCACGACAGCGTGCAGCGCTGGCGACGACGCGGCCATGGTGAAGAAGAAAAATACGTACCAAGTCGGTGGACTCAGACGATCGATCAGAGGATCAGAGGAAGCGTCAGAAAAAATAATACTGAAGATTATATTTCAAGGATAGTACTTAGCATCACAAGACTATAGTTTGGTCTCCGCTATCTGCGCATTCCGAGGTGGAGAACGCTGGGCATTATTTAGCATGCTTGCCTAGAAAAGGCTTTGATCATTTGCACTTCCACTGGCTGCGCGACAACTACTTTCATCTGTAAACATCTCGATCCGTTGCAAGCTCCCGAAGCAAATTGCCAAGAGCTTCACAACAAGCA